>APFE030332778.1:49348-67187 GCA_000404065.3 Pinus taeda
TTGTGTATTTGATACATTTTTCAATAATTTTGGCCCAAATCCATGTCTAAATGTTTGAGAGTTAGTATCATAGATTTCAATGCAATGTATCACAAATGTAATCACAATAATACATTGTTAATGTATATCTATATGTATATTATATCAAGAACACACATTAACCACATTAATATTAGGATTAATTATCCCTATATAATGATAACAATTATATAAGTAAATAAATAAGTTTTAATATTAAGTTTAAAATATTTCTTTTATATTAGGTTCTTAAACATAAAATGAAGCATAACTTAAGTATTTCTATTAAGTGAGCAGGTTCGATTAACATTGACCCCAATTTTTAAGCCGATAATATTTTTTTTTAATAGATCCATAGATTTTTATTTTGTAAATTAGGTTCCTTTGAGAAAAACTTCTCTCCTGCCTTACTGTAGTCAATATGTGCCCTTGAATTCAATCAAGTTAAAATTGCTAAAAAGCAATTCATCTGCTTGTAAACATCCCTCTCTCCATTATAAATTTACTCTTCCCTCTCTATCACACTACCTACTACAAACATATGCAATAAACATAATACCTACTAAAGGTATGCAACGAACCAATCTAAATTCTTACCATGATTATATTTGGTATTCATTGTCCAATGTATGTGTGAATATCACATGTAATTTGTAATCACGACTTCAAGCTTTCCCATTGCCCATTACTTAGGGTAGGCACGACTTGTTAACCCTTGTTGCTTCATGAGAGAAATGGACATTAAGTGTGCCCTTATTCTCCAAATTATTTAATTTAGTCGGTCATGTGCAGTTGGTTGTTCCTCTTTTTGGACTGGATTTGTTCATGAAAACACTGATATCCTAAAACTTCTTCAACCTTGAGCATCATTTAGGGTTCTGTGTAGGTGGATCCTTGGTTATTTATAAACTAATTTTTCAGATAATTTGGATATCCATTTCATCTATCTTGGAATCATAGACCTTAGAGTTTGGCACATGGATCAAAAAATTGAAAATGTTAATAATGTTTTTTTCAATTGCATGTCTCACTACTACATAAGGGGGGCTTTAAAGACAATATTTAAGATGATTTATAAGTAAATTTTCTTAACATGAGAAAAAAAAAAAAAAAAAAACAACAACAACAACAACAACAACAACTTGTAAATTATCTCAAATATTGTCTTTAAGCGGGTGTCTCAAATTATTGTCTTTGTAAAGGCAATATATAATACATGTATTATTGTCTCTCAAGAGACAATTCATTTTGTCTTAACTTGAGACAAAAGAAAAATTTGTAAATTGTCTTAAATATTGTCTTTAGAGTGTCTCAAATTATCATCTTAAAAATTTGTCATTATAAAGACAATATAGAATACATGTATTATTGTCTTTTGAGGGATAATTCGGTTTTGTCTCTCAAGAGACAATAGCTATGATTAAAGACATGTAGTCTCTATAGAGACAATATGCCATTAATCCCAGTTATTTTCTCTCTAAAGACAATAAAAAATTATCTTTAGAAAAAAAAATTATAAAATGTGAATCTTTTTGTTTCTTCAATGACTAAATCATGTCAGGGCATGATGGAATGGAACCAACAACCTCCTTCTTGCAAAGCAGGTGCTCTTTCATTGAGCTAGTATCCCTTAAAGAAATTTTTTATCTCGATAAGAAAGGATAAATATCAAACAAAAAGAATGTCATAATGTGTTATCTCAGTAATGTAGCTTAAATAAAAAAAAAACACCTCCTGTCAATATGGAAATGCCATCCAAGTATTGGTTTTTCCTCTCTCCAAATCCACGAGCTTTTAAAGCACCAACCTTCAATGCACCCCAGAGTTTGTGGACAATAATAGTAGCTAAAGCTTCTTGTTCATTTTCCTCCACAATGATCAAAATGGGATACCTCCAATGATCAAAATGGGATACCTCCTATGAAATGAGATACCTCCCATGGATGGCATCTTCTAATAGTGTAATCATGTCTCTTATATTCATGATCTTCTTATCAACCAATAGAAGTTGCAATTTACAATAAATAACGATTCAGTTCCAGTCCTTCATAACTGGAATGAAAAAGAAAACAAGAACAAATAGATATTTAGCATAATCTATGCTTAGAAATGTTCATCTTTCTTTTTAATCATTAAATAAACACTCTCAATTTAATAAACAAACAAAAACAAATAATTAGGGCACAAAATATACAATTTCATACAAACCAACACAACCCAAAATCAATCCAGGGGGTGTATGATATGCATACTCGTAAGATGGAAGTGACTAGAAAATCATTTCATAGTTTCATGAGAGAAAGGTTTAAGAAATATCCCTAACCAAAAATTTAATGCTAGTCAACAGGGCATATTTTGACGTCCAAAAAAACTCGGTCAAACCTAGTCAACTAGCCTCCAACAATCATCTGAATTAGTGCAAAATAGTCCCCAAAAAAACAGTCAAACTTGGTCAACGCCGGTCAACATTGCAACCAACACTGGTTAAACAATATGGATTGTCTCGATTTCTATGCCTAGAAATGAGGCCTGCCCAAACAAAGATTATCCCACCAAAATCACAGTCAAACAAGTTCAACACTATTGGTCGAAAGTTGGTCAAACTTCCCTAAAATTTGGTCAACGCTGAAACATAAAATTTGTCTTCTTCTTTACATGTGTGGAGAGAGAGAGGAGCCCAAAAATCTATACCTAATCAGATGACGACAAAGAGATGTATGAGAAGATGAGTGATGTCCAAATGAGGCCAAGTCACCTTATATTTATATGCAAACATTGAGGATGAATAGACGTGATTGTTAGTTCTTTGAGCCTACATTAGTTTGCTGGCCAACCTTGACAATTTGTCCATAAACAAAATAAATTCATAATTCCATTTGTACATGTCAAAATGAGATGATCTTTAGATCAATCCTACACCTCTCAGACAGAGGAATCCAATAAAAGTATTAGCCACATCCTATGATCTATCCAATGTGGATTTTGGACCTAGTTGCGAAATTAAAAAATATAAGACACACCCAACGCTCCCTCCATCCTCGTTTTTCCCTGTTTGTTTATCTCCTCCTTGAATTGCTTCAAATTTCAAAAAAAGAAAAATTTTCATTCATCTTTACTTTTTTGTCATAATTCATCAAGCTTTTCATCCTTAAAAATCTCCTGTCATGCTTCGTTGGAAAATATTTCCATCTATTTATGATTCAATTTGATCACTTTAAATTATTTATTTTCCCATCTAATGTCAAGCTTCATTACAAAATATTTCCATCTATTTATGATTCAATTTGATCACTTTAAAATCACTGATTTTCCCATCTAATGGTTTCCATTTACATCCTTATCAACTTTTTTTTACCTTGAATGAAATATAAATCTTGACCTTCAATGAAATATTTAGATTTAAGGGATATTCCAATGGTAAAGGAAAACCCTCAAACAGTCCAAGACCAAGGAACCCTGACAGTTGAACACATGCAAGTAGTCTATTCTGACACATCCTATATAGGATACATTTTGGTGGAGATTAATAGTTGCCATTTACATTTTTATTGACATATTTTCACCTTGAAAGTATATACTCATATTTATGGGAGACTCCACCGATAAGGACAAACCTCAAGCAGTCCAAGGCCAAAGGGCACTGACACAAGGCAGGTGGTCCAATGATAACACCCTATAGAGGCTACATTTTGATGGTGATTCAAAGAGGAATCCTACAAAGGCCAAAACACAAAACTTGAACAAACAACCAAAAATCCAGCCACAAAAAATGAATCTGGGTTCATGGCCTTCAAGGTGTACTTAAGCTCGGATTTGAGGATAACAAAAAATGAAATCGGGAGTGATTCATGCTAAAATTTAATATAGCCATTAAATTCAAAAAGTATTTTTTGATATGCCCCATAAACATGAAACCAGTCCAACAAGCAATGGTCTTAGTCTACCTTACAGGACAAATCAAGCCACAAACTATGAAGCAAGGTTAAATTCGCTCATGATATATTTAAGCACAAACCTCAGAATAATTAGCCTCAAAATTGAGGATGAATCATGCTAAAAGTATATATGACCATCAAATTCAAACATTGTATTATTTAATCATGCACCAAAATCCCAAAACCAAACAATAATAGGATGACAAATAAGGGGTCACTTAACAAATAAGCCAAGCTTCGGTAAATGATGGAATGAAAACAAAAATATCAATTATTTGTTTTAACAATGATAACATTGCTTCTTAGAATGTTAGTCTATAAAGGACTAACTCATTTACCCTCTTTACTAGGGACATGTCTTAAGACCTCAGTTAAAAAGGAATTCCTCTGCATGATTGAAGTCCCATGAAAGTAGAGGGAGAATTTATAAGAAAATTCAAATTGATGGAAGAATGAATGAAAATAAGCTAAAGGTGAAGGTTATTTGAGGATAGAGGGGAACCCTTCCTCATTCTTGCCAATTAATAACTAGCAATAAATTTTTAAATTATAAATCAGTTAAATTATTTCAGTAACACACTTGGGAGATCCATGAAAAACAGGTCAAAACACAAAGTCCATTCACAAGATGGTCAAGAACTTACACAAAATGGTTTCAGTTCAAATACCAAGGCGATTGGTAAGTTGACAGATGACAAGGTCTTCCAACCATCAAAGCCTAAAATCATAAAGCAGCCAAACAATCCAGTCAAAACTAAGGTTCCAGTTGAAGTGGCTTTTATTCCCATGGTGCATTTTTAAAATTACTTGAGATTAATAGTTAGAATTAAAGTAACAATAAACTGGTAATAGTAACTGCCTTAGCAAAGTAGCGGTGGCTAGCCCATTCTATTTTTATTTTCAACTATTGAAGGACCTATAAAATCAAAATATCTAAGGAAAGAAATCCATGTTTATAAAAAGGGCCCTGGAAAATCATGCATAACCATTGTTAAAGGTTAAGGCTCTAGTGAAGATTGGTCAAAGATGGACAAGAAATCTGTTAAGGGAACATCAAATATTTGGAAATCTCTAGTCAATTATTTTGCTTTAGTTTGATAATGAATTGCATGGAAAATTGAAAATGGAAATGAGGAAAGAGTGGGAGAAGATCCCTGGGTTGGTTGCAGTGAAAATTTTAGGTTGTCTCATCCTATATTGGCTGACTTAAATGATTTAGTGATTTACAAGATCAAAATACAACAGGTTTGGCAGAAGGTTGGATAAAGTGATGGGAATGTGGAGAGAAGTATGCATTTTCATGGTGAAATGGCTATTAAATGGCTCAATTTGCATGGTGAAATGGCTATTAAAATGTCATTAGTTTATAGATAATCTAAAGCATAGCGGCATATTTCTCTCGAATCAACAGGGTAAAATGAACAAAGAATAAAGCCACAGGAAATTTCACAACAAAATTTGGTTACAAGGCAAAAGTAGCAGAGGAAAAAAGAGGATGAAAAATATGGTGGTGAAATGTAGATTGGAAACATGTGAGTCCTCTAAAAACAAGAATATTGATATGGTGTACTTTAGAAAATAAGAAACTTACATAGGATAATGGGTAGAAAGGAAACTAGAATTGTCTCGGATGGTGTCTTCTATGTAAGGCCAATAATGAAATAGTGGATCATATTTTTGTCCTTTGTCCTTTAGGAAATTTAATTTGGAAATAAATATTGCAGTTTCCTAGTGGAAAAAAATACGGGATAAGGATGGTGTGTTTTATGTAACACTGATAATGAAATAGTGGATCATATTTTTATCCTCTGTCCTTTTGCAAATTCAATTAGGAGAAAATATTACAGCTCACAATTGCTAAATTTTAAAAAGCAATGGGATAAGGATTCCTTGGAGAAGTGTTTTGAGCATTGGTGTCATGACAATTCTGTTGTGAGTCACAATACCTCGACTTGCTTTGTTTTATGGGGATTTGGCATAGTCACGAACAAAGCCCTGTTCCAAGGAATAGATACACATCCAGGGAAAGTCACTCATCAAATCAGGAGAAATTCTAGAGAAGGAAGGAAAATTTCACCTTCATAAGCTACAAGGATTTTAACGGAAATTGTGATTAACTATTCACTACTCCAAGGCTAAATCTGATGGGGCTTATCAAGTGACCCCAGGTAATTATGGTTGTGGCTGCATTTTGTTTTTGTCAATTTTTCATTATATTAATATAAAATACAGAGCTGGACATAGAACGAGCAATTGAGCCAATCTCTATACTTTTAGGCTTTTGATTAAATTTGCTGCAAATAGGGGATTTCTGAAACTTCAAGTTTTGGGAGATTCTAAAGTATCGATAGGTTGGGCTAATGGTAAAAATATAACAACAAACTTGAATTTGAGCCTAGTCATTAGCAGAGTTGTAGAGATTAAAATAATGTTCAAGGATATCTCCTTTCTTCATTTTCATCGACAATATAACATAAAAGAAGATCAGCTCTCAAAGGAAACCCTGTCTTTGAAAAGAGGAATCATAACAGATCAAGAACTTAGAGATGGAACCTTGTTTCACGCTCAGTAAGCTTCCTTTTTTAATAATCCTGAAAATGATGTTTCTCTGTTTTTATTATAAAAATAGATTAGCAATGCTATAAAAGCTTCTACAGGGCCAAACATTTCAGACATTTATTGTGATACTCTGCTGTTTCTTTGAAGTATTTTCTTGGAAGATTGTGATAAGCATTATCTAGGACAGGGTGTTGGCTACAATAGCATATTTTTGGGGCTGAAAGGCCAAGGACAACATATATTTTGATTTCCTCTGGGAATATCAAATATAAAGTTCTTCTTTCTACTACCATAGGATGAAAAATTAACTTGATCTCTACATATCGATCAAAATATGCAAGGAGTTGGATGTTCCCTTTGTGCATAGAAAGGAGGAACAAAAGAAAAATGTAAATGTGGGAGGCATAAAAAAACCTAATCTCGTATGTGAGGGAGAGTACAAAAGCACCAAAGGAAGTAGAGTAGAAAGACTGAAACAATCACAAACCCATCCAAACTGAAACTAATCATGGTAATAATCGATGAGCTGACAGCTTGCCAAGCCTATTGAAAGCATTTGAGACTAAAAATTGAGAATAAAATTACATATAAAATGCTCAATCTGAGATAATAAACATGTAACCAATGTTGGTTGAATTACACAATAAGCTAAGGATTCAGGATTTGTGTGTTTCATGAAAGTGGCAGTCAGCTTGACAATAAAAAAAACATTCGTACAAATTCCACTTACAACTTACGACCAATGTTATCAGAACCAAATCCGTGATTGAATCAGAAAACCCTCTGAACTGGGACCACATCGAAACTCGTAAAAAAATCAGATCAAAAAACCAGTCTACTAAAGACACATAAAATATTCAAATTTTAAAGAAAACCATATATATTGATGTGCATCCATATAAATCCAAACAAATAAGAAAAATTTCTCATTTATATAGCATATAAGGATTCACATAATCAAATAACACTAAGTGCAATCCTTCTCTGAAACAAAAATACATCAAGAGAAAAGCTTTAGCTGAGGCCTCGCATCCAAAAAAATCATGCTACAATAAATACCTACATATCATCAAAATCATTGGAGATATTGGGATATTCGTCATCAATATCACCCTCAAAGCATTAAAATAAAGATTAAAAAGACATAGCATGTCAAGTCAATATTTTGTTTGAATGATGGATATATTTTTAGTAGGATCATGATAGAGTAGTTCGACAACCAATGCCACTAACATCCAGGTACATAGAGGGTTTAGCGCTCTTGATTAAATACTAGTTCCATACCCTCATACATGACAAAATTCAATGGAAAGGTTGCAATTCCTCCGAATCTCAAAATCCTAAAAAACTATTAAGTCTGCTAGATTTTGAGTCAGGTCTAAGATTCTACTTTCTCCATATGAAATCCAATGAGGTTGAAACCACTCTCAAACGTCTTGAGTCAATTCACGGTGCTTTTAAAAATTTAAGTAAATAGATCACTTTTACTTTAATAATTTAACAATACCATGAATTGCATAGCAATAGTAGTGCTATAGACTTGAAAATTCTGTTTTCCCACCAAGAAAACCTTGTTTAAAAAAAAAACAAAAAAATTGCATTGGAAACATCTTTGGTCACATTGTACTTGGTCAATAAGAAAAAGTTGATTGAACACTCAACTGGCCTTTGGTCACATTGTACTTGGTCAATAAGAAAAGGTTGGTTCAGCACTCAACTGGCCATTTTCAGTTCCATACCTCCAACTAGACCAGTTTGACCCCCAAACCGGTGAGACCGACTGGTTCCACCAGTTCCCCGTTCCAATAACACTGCTTACAACATCTAAGCTCTTCACTAGGTTAACACGAGTTTGATTATAACTAGTGAAATAATTAGTGTAGATATTACCTGTATTTTATAATAATTTAAAGAATCTCATGGAGAGTTGAGTCTCCTTTAAGGCTTTATGGTTATGGAATAAGGCTAAAATTTCAAGGACAATGCCAAGGATGAAATGGGAACAATAGAGGATAGCATGGGATTAGTTAGAAAGTTCAATCTAAACTTGAGAATCACAAAAAAGCATTTAAGAAAATAAAATTATTTTTATTTTTCGTTTGCTTTTGTTTTGGGTAAGCCTAACACCTAGGCTTCTTGGGGTAACTTGTCATACATTGAATAATGAGCCATCATTGACCATTTGGAGGATGACAGCGTCAACAACCCTAAGCCACTTCTTGAACTACGAAATTAAGTTGCTAAAAAATTCAAGAGGCCTATAACTTTAGTAAGTGTTGGAAATAAACTAAATAATTATCTATATGCATGGATTTCTATATGTCTGAAATCTAAGAGAAGCACTGGGATATATTATCCCATACATTGATTAATACACGTCAAAACACACAAATTGTATATGTACATGAGTGTCCACATATGCACATGCATACTCATGTATATGCGCATGTACGCAGATGGATACAAGTTGAAATGACAACTATTAATTATCTATATGCATGGATTTCTATATGTCTGAAATCTAAGAGAAGCACTGGGATATATTATCCCATACATTGATTAATACACGTCAAAACACAAAAATTGTATATGTACATGAGTGTCCACATATGCACACGCATACTCATGTATATGCACATGTACGCAGATGGATACAAGTTGAAATGATAACTATATTATTTTACTAGTGTAGTGTAAAAATATTAAAGGGTGTATAGCCTTTTAAGTTATATCATTGTTTTAACTTTTAACCTTTTATTTACTTTTTATGTTGCCATGACTCACAATCAAGCGTGGAATTTCAAATCTCCTCTGTTTTTCAAATGAAAATTGGATGACGTTTTTTTCATTTTTCATGCCTTTCATTTTACATTCTACGAAAATTTGTGAATGTCGATCAACCTTTGCCTGGAAAGTCTGTTTCAACTACTCTTGCATCTCAACTTTCATTAATCTCCCTCTGAAAGTTCCTTGTTTTTTCCTAAGTTAACATATGTGTTTAGATACGTTAGTCTGATCTAAATAAAATAATCACAAAATTCTTCATGCTTGATATACTATTGTAAAATTGGTACAAATACAATAGGTTTATACAGGGTTTTTGAATTGTTGTGAGATCCAAGTTATTCCATACCTAGGAAGATAAGTTGAGAGAATATCTCAACTGTCTCTAACAAACACAATTAAATTTCCTCTAGTAATAACTTTAATGTAAGTTAGAGTCCCCATCAGTTATATTTCAAAAGAATTTTAATGACCCCAAATTAAGACCAAGAAAACTCTAATAAACAAAGTTAGTTTTCATTAAAGTTCATAGTCCCTTCATAGTTCCCTAGTCAAAGTTCTTCTTGGCCAAGAAGTCTAACAAATATTTTTTGGTCAAATGATGATGAGTGTTCCTAGGTGAAAGAGATTGCGACAAAGAAGAACTTTGACCAGGCTTATATCTTTATGCCTTCCTTTTGAGTTCTTGTTAATGAGAAGTCATTCTAGTGATACTTCAAAGGAACTTTCCTAGATAATTCCTTTGATTAGGGAACTACAACCAATGAACTATGCTTGTCATGTTCCCTAATTGATCTAAGTTGTCGTATTAATGTTGGGTATAGTTGGTTAAAATTCATGTTGATCATAATTCTAAGGAATTTCTTGATTAAGAACCCTAACTAGCAAAAGGATGGAGAATTGTAATAGATAGGAACTTTCAGAAAGAAACTATAACTAATAAGAAATTTGATGAGTCAAAATTTAGTCACAAAAAATATAACCATAGGAACCATAAGTCATGAAGGAAATTTTAACTATTGAAAAAGAATAAGAAATTAGTTAATATTCTTATTGAATAGATTTCCTATCCTATTGGTCATTGTTTTAATGTACTTTATTAGCTAGGAAGTTTTAATATGATAGATTGAATTGTGCCCAACAAGGAACCATTAACAACATGAACTCTTTTCAACAAGAACTTTAATGAAGAAGCTATGACCAATAAAACCTATAACAAAGAAACACTGATTAGTCAAGGCCCTCTTATTCTTTCCTTGGTTCAATCATGTATGTTAGAAATTATCCCTTAGTCCTAGTTCTAGGGAGCATTCCTCACTAGGAACCACACAATTAAACTTTAACCAACAATGTTCCTATTTGTTAAGGATTCAAAAAATTTATAGTTGTTTTTAGCTATTTATACCCTCACTTTTGGATTTCACAGCATACTACATTGACCTCCACTGTGTAAACATGGATGAAGGAATTCAATTTGTACCTTGTATGTTTATGCTCAAATTCAAATCAAAATTAACTTCTAACTATCTCATCCATCTACCTTGAGAATTGAATCATTACCAACTCAAAAATGGATCAAGGAATTCAATTGTACCTTCTATCTTTGTGCTCAAATTCAAATCAAAATTAACTTGTAACTATATCATCCATCTACCTTGAGAATTGAACCATTACCAACTCAAAATTAAAATCAATTTTTCAACCTCTGATGAATTTGAGTAGAAATTTGAACCACTACCATGTGAAATGAGTTGCACCATATCATAGTTATGACATGTAAGCGGTGCTATCACATAAATGGCTTCCATGCAAAATAGTGTAACTATGAAATTCTATAGCATACCTATGTGAATTAATGGCTAGTAAATGGCGATAAACAACAATCCATAACAATCATCAAAACTCTTACTTCATCGTACATCTCAAGTTGTTAAAATTAAAAGAAGAAAAGAAAAAACATAAAAACTAATTAAATTAAAACTTTATTATTGTTATTATTAATGGTAAAAAGGATAATATATAAATTAAATATATATACACATTTATAAAAACATGTAGCAATTTTTTAACCATGGAGATTTACCCCCACTTTATGGTGAATATTCTTAATATGTAAGTACACATTGTTACAATACCATGGGCCAATACATGACTCATGAATACTGCATGCCCAAAAAACCATAACTTATTTAAGAGGCACTCATTGATATGACATTTTTTTTAATTAATGAATTTAATTAGAAGGGTGCAAAAAACATAACTATAGAAATAAATTTCAGTCTTTGATTTATTTATATTACTAAAAATAGTCTAATATTACTGAAATTAAGTCCCTACTATACACTTCATAATTATACTTAATTTAACTGAGTTTAACTAATATGATCACCACTAATAAACTCAAATTTCATACAAATAAAAATTAAAACCAATCTAAGATTCAATTTTTAAATCCAACACCTTTAAAAACAATTAAATTTCTCACCAAGAACAATACAAAATGTATGAATTTGTGTGAAAATAAGATCAAATTCTTAATTTGAATGAATATACGGAAATTTTCAAATTATATGAAAAACCTTGAAAAGGGCAAAAGTGCACAATACTTAGTAAGAGATGGATCCGACAATAGGAATGTCCATATTCATTAGTGTTCTTGCTATCGTTTCTCCTTCTTTTCCCTATCATAACCTCTATCCCATCAAGTAGATCAGCCCCTTCTAAAGAGGACACTCAATTTCAATTTAAGTATAATGGTTTGCAACAAACTGCGTATTAAAAACAACATGTACTCCATAAATGGTTTATTCTCGAAAGTAGTAGTTTGAGAAGAGAGGGGAAGTTCATAAAATTTGAAATTGATATTGAAGAGAGATGCATTCCTCTTGCCCGAAAGCATGGAGAATAGTTTTGTTTAGTGTACAAGCATGGCAACAATCTTCTCCATTCTTACAGTTAATATTGTCGATACCGCGGATGCCAACACGTTTGTTTTAATTCCTTCCCAAGCGAATGACTTCGCTATTGTTGGCATTTTTCAAGGAAACAAACCTTCCTTAATCTGTATTGCCAATCTCACCGGAAGGTAAACACGTTTGTTTTAATTCCTTCCCAAGCGAATGAGTTCGCTATTGTTGGCATTTTTCGAGGAAACAAACCTTCCTTAATCTGTATTGCCAATCTCACCGGAAGGTAACAATTTTTTCTTTAGGCTTCAATGAGTTAGTTCTCCTTATTATGTGACATTGTCCAAAGGTTGAAGGTAACGGATTTTTTTTTAGGCTTCAATGAGTTAATTTCCCTTATTATGTGATATTGTCCAAAGATAGTCTATTGCTTTTGGCAGGTAATATTGAGATAAGCTGTTTACTGTTTAATTTTCTGTTTCATTGGATCTTTAGACAGAGTCAAACACCCAAAAAAATTATTTATTGCAAAGTTTGTAATCACTGCAAGTTTCTTGACAAAATTTATTGCAAAGCTCTTAACCCAATGTAGTTGCAAAGCTCTTAATCGCTGGAGATGAACTGACAAACTTATTTAGAATTCACAAAATTATAGCTGTAAAAATTGTACCCTATTATATATTTTGACGGCTTCAATTCTAAACTGGACGTCATTTTGACGAGTTTCTCCTTTACAAGGCACGTCAGGGAAAATTTTCCATAACGGTTAAATACGTTTTGAAATGCTAAACACGTCCTGTAGGACGTAATTCCAGGCCTGATCACAATAGACATGCATATGTACATGTAAGTATATGGATACAATTTGAAATGATGGCCGCTATATTATTTTACTACGATAGTATAAGAATATAAGTTATAGCATTGTTTTAACCTATGTTTCACGGGGACCCGTCCCGCCATAATTCACGACGTTCCCTCTGTTTCGGCGATCCGCGGACTTTGGAACTAGTCGGAAACATTCCAGATTTGTTGGGGACTCCATCAGAGACTTGGGAATTCAACGTCGTCCCCTAGCCGTTCCTCAAAGAATCGAGGGCTTTTTACGGATTTCCAAAACGTCCGGTTTTGAAACTCATCAGAAACCGTTCCAAATTTGTCGAGGACTCCATGGGAACTTCAAGGTTGTCAGTAGCCTTCCCTCAAAAAATCGGAGACTTTTTGGGGAATTCCAAAACGTCCCTCAATAAACCGGGGACTTCTGAACGTCCTTATATAATTTCAATTTACAATCTAAAAAAAATATTAATTTTTTTCATTTTTTATAAAAACTGAAAACCTAATTCAAAATTGTAAATAAAAAAATTAAAATTACATCATTTACTTACCCTAGCGCATACCTGAGTTCACAAATACCTAAGTTGACAAAGGTAAAACATAACCCACTTAGCATTTTATTTCATTTACCATTTAGCCGACAGGAAGAGTTCGAAGCTTCACACAGGCGGGTTTTCCTAACACATGCAAGCGAGTTTTCTTCGCGACAGGTAGGGCATTTTCAGTGTTTTACGCAGGCTTCATGCCCACCTCAACGCAGGTTTCACGCCCAACAAGAGGCAACCTTCACACCCAACAGTTCACGCGCTTCACTCCCATTAGCCTTCACACCCGACAGTTTTAGTATTTTATTTTGTAATTTGAATTTAAAGATAGTAATAGTTCTAATTTTTATATTTTAATTTATCATTTTGATTCACGTTGTATTTACTAAATTTCATTTTCAATTAATTTTTTAATAAATATAAAAATTAGTCGCTCCACTTTCCGTGCCAACTCATCTCACGAAAATGTGGAGGTGCGCTCTAGCGGTCCAGGAAACTCGTTCCCCCTTCCCCACAACCAGTGCGGGATAGGAGTTAACTCTTTATTTATTTTTATGTTGTCACAGTAATTTTAATGATATTAATCAAAATAAAACTAGCATTTGCATCAGATGTTGCAAAGGAAATGCCGTAAAGGCATAAAGTGCGGAAATCCATTATCCATGTAGTGTGTGCATTATTTAACAAGGTGGATCTCTCTAAATTTGTTGCAAACATTTATGTTGTTGCATTGCTAATTTATTAGAATTTACTACTACCTCCTCTTCTTGGAATATTAAATATTTTATTAAGATCCCTCTTATTATTGGCATCACATTTATATTTCATAAGGTTAATTTCAAAAGAAAAGAAACACCTCACGAATAAGAAAATGATCAAAATAAAAGTAATGTAACAATCTATATCATTATATCTATAAATGGATAAGTTGAGAGGTGACATGCATTTTTGACAAACTTAGCCTAACAACTAATAAATCGATATCCATTAAAAACATAAGTATAGAAGTGTCATACAATTCTACAAACTTAGCAAATTAATTAATAAATCTAAATCCTTATTATGATCATGCCATTCTTTCATTCATATGTGAACTACATGAATTTAATCGGTCACAACTAACTCATATATATTAATAACTATGGTAAAGTGTATATTATTTTGAACAAAGTTGTATAATTAGCATTTTTTTATCTAATATTAATTTAATTATTGAATTTTAAAAAATATGAATTAGTTTTTACATTAAACCAACCAGCATTATTATTATTTTTATTGTTTAATTTATTATTACATTTTGAAATGTATTGAACTAATTTTCATATTAATTGGTTCTCTATCGTTATTTGAATTATGATATTATTTGAAAATAAAACTAGTCTCAATTGATAGAGTGATGTGGTTAACAGTTCCTAACATCCGAATAAGAACTCTTTTGTTTAATTTAAATATGAATTAAATTTAATATATAAAATCAATAAAAACATACACGCATGATATTAATAAAATTTACAATTAAAATAACAAAATAATTATATGTTTTTTTTTTCCATTGGCTAAGTCATAAAATGCCAGTAACCTAAATAAATCACAACTAATATGGCATCAGTTCAAGGATTTCCACACATTTTCACCTGTGAAAAACCAATATATTGTAAGGACAACATTAGCTAGGTCTAGTACTTCTCGGAATGTAGGTTGTAACTAATGATTCCTGGGGAGTAAGTGCCCTAAATCATACAACAAATAGGTAAAGGGGATGCAGAAAACATAGGGCTCTGTCAACTCACAGAGTCTGCAGTTCCATGGCCTATGGGAGAAAGAACTGTGCTAAAGAAGCAACATTTACGTTTCATATATCTGCTGAAGAGAGGTTTAATTGTACAGATCTATTATTTATACAAATACAAGTATCAAAAATTCCTCTTCTAATCAACAACACAGGGCAATGATTTACTGAAGAACCCTTTCTTGTTTAATTATTTTTTTATTTTTATTTTTTTGGATTTTTTTGGTGGGAATAGCATTTCCCCCAATTACTGGCTGTTTCCTTTCTAGGAATGTTTTTAGATAGAAACAATCGGGGGAACACGTTGTCTCTAGACTCCGATAATTCAACTTTATAGTATTTTACTTAGGGCTTGTGACTGAGGAAAGATGAATTTATCCATTTTAAATTTCTCATACAACATGGGACCCAAAATCAAATCTTATGTTAGTGATCACGCCGAGTAGATGCAATGCAAAATAGTTTAATTTGGTTATTTATAAAGGCATAGTATGAATTAAGAATAACAAAAGTACCAGTTACCAATGGCAACAATATAACAGCTGAATTGACTCCCAACCAATTTCACATCTCGGAATGTAGGTTGTAACTAATGATTCCTAGGGAGTAAGTGCCCTAAATCATACAACAAATGGCCAAAGGGGATGCAAAAAACATAGGGCTCTGTCAACTCACAGAGTCTAACCTTCCTGCAGTTCCATGGCCTATGGGAGAAAGAACTGTCCTAGAGAAGCAACATTTACGTTTCATATATCTACTGAAGAGCGGTTTAATTGTACAGATCTATTACTTATACAAATACAAGTATCACAAGTTCCTCTTCTGATCAACAACAAAGGGCAATGATTTACTGAAGAACCCCTTCCTGTTTAATTATTTTTTTATTTTTATTTTTTTGGATTTTTTTGGTGGGAATAGCATTTCCCCCTAATTACTCGTTGTTTCCTTTCTAGGAATGTTTTTAGATAGAAACAATCCGAGGAACACGTTGTCTCTAGACTCTGATAATTCAACTTTATAGTATTTTACTTAGGGCTTGTGACTGAGGAAAGATGAATTTATCCATTTTAAATTTCTCACACAACATGGGACCCAAAATCAAATCTTATGTTAGTGATCACGCCAAGTAGATGCAATGCAAAATAGTTTAATTTGGTTATTTATAAAGCCATAGTATGAATTAAGAATAACAAAAGTACCAGTTAACCAATGGCAACAATATAACAGCTGAATTGACTCCCAACCAATTTCACATCATCTTGTATATCATTAAAAAACACACATCGAAGCATTAACGCAAATAACGTTTCAGGGAATATATTGCCAAGGGTCCAAATATAAACTCATTGGAAATATGAGGGGAAATATTGAAAATTATCCGAAAATATCAGCAAGAATAAACTTGGAACTGAGGAATTATTAATATATCATTGACAACCTGAAAATCTTGGGAGAAACTGGAAATATCAGGAGAAATATATAGTGAGTCCTGAGCAACAGCAAGGTCTCTACTCTGTTTTTTCTCACCTAGAGCACAAACTGTATTAATCAATTTTTCATTATTCATCTTCTCAACCTTCAACTGGCTCTGTGCTTTCAAAAATTGATGATAAGATGCTAAGACGTTGTTGTAATTCATCGTTCTGTGGCAGCTCAGAGCTCTTTTTAGGACGAGCAGACTGTTCCTTCCATTCACATGCGCACCATCCACGTCTTCCAACCGTATGCCAAGCTCAGTCAAGTTTAGAGTAGTATGAGAAGCATCTCCAACACTATCATCCAAAATTCTGCACTTCATCACAAGGGTACCCTGAACAACCCCAAAAGGCAGAATTTTATGAGCAGGAAGTATGGAACCGAAGAGCAAAAGGAAATCCTCATTGGTAGGCCAATGTTTTTGTCCTCCTAAAGGACTCCAGCTAGAAAGGTTCACTGTTTGTTTTTCCCTTCTATTCACAAGGATCCAACTAAGCCTTATGTTGTTCCAAATCTCTCTCCAAAGTTTCCCATCTTTCCTTTCCCTCTCAAGAGATGTGATTGGTGGCAACCCTTCTGCCAAGGAGATATTGGCCTGGCTCGCTCCGTTCTCGGCTTTGTGAAAACTACATAGCAAATCAATACTGAAAGGAGAGATACTATCAGCTGCACATGGGATTCCCCAAAGTATTTTGGAATAAATTGCTTTATCTCTCTATAATGTACATCAACGAGGGAAACAAAATCAGAGGAAGAAACACTATGGATCTCTTTATCACAGTACTCGGATAGCGATTCTTCTGATTTGCTGAAGTCCAAATTGCAGTCAATAGCAGAAACTCTCTCTGTAAACAGAACCGTTGGAAAGCAATCTGTGTAGAACTTCCGAAACCCACCCAATGCAGAAATCAAACTTCTTACTTCCTCATTTCTAGTAGAAGGCCATAGTGACGAGCATAGTTCCTCCCAAGTGTGCTCCTCTCTTGTTGC
>APFE030332779.1:0-23316 GCA_000404065.3 Pinus taeda
TTAATCATTTGTATTTGTTTAAATTTTATATTAAGTTGACAGTGTAAGTACCCACTATCAACTTACCTTTGTTGGATTGGATGCGCTGTATCATTTTATGCTTCCAACACTTATGTGAATTTATGCAATTATCGATGCAATGGGCTTAAGAGTACAGAGTCCATATCTATATTGTCTGGCCAGCATATCTAGATTTGAATATCATTAAGGCACACAATTAAAATGGGGAGCTCACCAACGCATTAATTTACACAACATTGTCAACATAGGCAATTTAGCTTTGGTTTGGTAAGGAAATTAAGGAAGTTCCACTATCTATGAGAATTATCATTAGGTTAACTTTTTTTTCCAATCCAATGATGATCTGACTTCCATTTCCTACAAATTTTGTCCCAATTTTATCATAATATCGATTCTCAAATGGTATGTGGGGGCAGTTGGAAATTGGAATATTATGTAGTGAATGCCCAATGGCCATCACAGTGCTGGAGCCTGGAGCTTTCCCATTTTTGTAGGGATAGAACCCGTAAAAGAAAAAAAAATGCAGAGTCACAAATCCACAACTACTCAAGATAAGCTCTTCTCTTGTACTTTCTTTCTACTATTTTTTTAGTTATGCTATCTTATCGCAGTGCTTTATTTTAGTTTTAGCTATATTATTTTTAGTTTTGCGTTATCCGATTAATATGATATAGTAGAGGGAAGCAATTTTTTTTTCCACAAGTAAAGTTTCTTTGTACTCAAGTTCTTTATATACATAAATTCCATAATTCAAGAAGATCGACTACAAATGCCAAACATGTTTTGAAAATAGAGTGACATGGACTTTTCAACCTTCTCTGGTTCTAATGTCAACCAATCCACTCAATTAAAAACACTGAACATTTCTAACCCGTTGAAACACGAAGTAGGTTGTCATAATAAAACCAACATCGTAATTTTTCAAGTTGTATTACACCCCAACTGTAAGTCAAGATTTTGGAAGGTTTTGATGTTTGAGTCATACCCGATCCCCAAGTTTAAATCAAGTTATCAATTGTTCATTTCATGCAAGTGTATTTGACCTAGTTACACATGAAATACAGGGGCCGAAGATGTCACATAAATAGGGCTTTTGTCTTCTAATTGACAAAATGGATGGTCGACTATCTCTGCCAGTGATACACAACAATCAGAGAACATATATAGATTATAGGTCGTTTTTCTCTTGTGAGAAACCTTGATTATGTCTTAGCCTTCTTTCGACTCTTCAAAGTTTTGTTTCATAGCCTCAATCTGTTATTCCATACAAACATCTTCTTTCGTACGATCCCTAGTTGTGACGATTTCAAGTTAGTCTTAGAATTTTTACAGTTCATTCACAGACAAAGACTCCAAAACCTCTCTCGGCATATGTTTGATAAGCCTATATAGCCCCACATGCTCAATTCCATCTTTCACAACAGAACCACCCATAAATGAATTAATTTGATCATCGCTCAATTTACTTCGTGAGCCATTCATATATTTCTCAATCCTCTTTATCTCTACCTTACATGTAGTCAAATGGATATCTATGGAATAGTAAAACATATAAACCTATGTAGATATTAGATATATATGGAATAGTCAAAGTTTATAGATGGAATTGGATTTGCCTCCAGACTCTAGACTGAGTAATATTTACAGCTAGTTAACAAAGATCTCTCTTTCTACCACCTCAAGATTCTCATGACTCCAGGGATCATATATGAACCTTTCATTTTAAACAGTTAGTTATGATACCCGTTGCCAAACATAGACTTCCTCTATTTGAAGGAAGAGAACATTCCAATGAATGTCAATTCAATAATAAATGAATATCCATAAAAATGCTTGCCCAGTCAAGGACGTTTCTACCTTTGGATCCTGCAAGTTACTATATATCGGCAAAACAGTTCTAACTAGAAAGAGAAAATTTACTATTGTGGATTAACGCTGGCCTATCCCAGGTTGTGGTTAACTCCCGACTTTGTATGTAAATGTTGTTCATGGTAGTTCATCCCTCTAATTCCCAAGCTTTCAAACTTCTCAACTAATTTTTAATTTGTGAATGAGAGTTTTTTTCTTTTGACTATTTTTAAAGGGCAAGAGGTGGATTAATTTGATAAAAAAAATTTAAATAAGTCAATAGTTTAAATTTACAAATATATTTAGTAAGATTGGAAGCTTTTCTATTTACCAACTAATCTAGATCCATCTTTAACTCTAGACTCAGTTGATTGGTGAATATAATTTGAAAATATCATATAAAACTGGTAAAAATAAATATTAAACGACCATGGGCAGTTTAAAAATAAAACAGTAAAAAAAAGATTTAGTGATGGGCAGGGTGACCCGTCAAATTTAACGCCTGGTTCGAATCATAGTTAGCTAATGCACCATTACTCAAACATGAGTATCGATCTCCACTCGACCTCCACGTGTCTTTAACTTGATCGCGTTGACCAATGATCCAACACCGAATGCACAACTTTGACCAATCTTCACACCTGAGTTATGTTTGACCTTATGTGAATCGCACTACCATAGAACCACATTGCATGCATTCCGTGATTCAGGTGATAGGCCCACCAGATATTATTTCTTTTGCGATGACCCCAACCACCAATTTATCACCAATCCGATACCAAGTTACATCAACAGATCAGTATACAGATGCAACCCTCGCCCACGGATGTAGTAATCAATGATTCTACAATTTTTCTGGCAGTAAGAGATAACGTTGATCTTGGTCCAAGTTTGAAACACACTAAGATCTTAGCCCCACGAACTTAGATATAAAAATATACACTCCTAGGAAAATAGCCCAGTGCACAGTAATATTGGCCCCAAATAAATTTGATCCCCACAATCTTTCCTAGGTAGAAAATCTAGCATGACCTTATGAAGCAATTATGCAATTTAACCCACAAAATTAGCAGATATGTCAAGCATAAGTGCTTTTGTCCATTATTTTTCAACAAATATTTTGTAGAACTCTTAATGGCCAAGGAAAATTTCTCCGGAAAATAGAATTTGGCACGTTCAGAATAAACCCTCGATCTATTATAATAAAGCCTTAGGCTAAGCCAAGATCAAGGCTTTCATACCCCTGCAATGTCCCAATTGGAGAAAATTTGGAACATGCACTTCACATAAAAAAAAAATCATGCATTTCACAGAATCATGTAAAAATAAGCAAATAAAGCATTGCAATATCATAATACAATGAACAGGATTCTCAGCGTTATTATATTAGAAGAACTGGGGTTTACATAAAAATACAACCATATAGCTGAGATCAATGGCATTAGAGAGATCTAGAATAATGCTGAAATTATCCTCTAAAACAAACTGAAAAACCAAAACAATGCAACATGTGAACCTTAAATGGATTCTCTAAGGGAAGAAAGGGGTGTTCACCCACTCTCACTGAATCACCCGAGGGTTTCTGTCTTGGGGCTACTGCTTGAGTAGAGAATCGGGTTCTCAACCTCAAATACAAGAAACAATATCAAAACCAAGATGTTCCTCCAATGGTCTCCTCCTTCTCTTTTATACATTTGATGGATTCCTCTAGAAACTTATATTTTATTATTATTTTAATCATGGAGCAATTTTCCCTTTTTTATTTCAATTAAAATATTCTTTTTAATGTGGGAAAAGGAAGATTGGCCACCATGACTCCCTATGTCACTGAAGCTCTCATCTAACCATCCTATCATGTAGATATTCTTGTTATGATTCCAACGAGCTATTACGCTAAGCTATTTTTCCATGTATTCCCCCGAAATGACACCTTAAGCATAATTAATTAAGTCGATGTCTATAATAGGAGTAATGCTTGGCAGTATTTTCTCATGTTATCAGAATTCCCAATAAGGTGGAGAAAGCTTGAAAATTGGAAAATGTCTAGAGACAAGGCATAGTGGATAGTACCACAACTAATAGGGCCAACATTTGGGGGCATGTTCAATAGTGCTAACTCATTAAGTCCAGGAAACAAAGTCTTGAGAAAGCGTTTGGATAGTGTGGTCCCTTAGTTGATAGGATCTAGGAGACAAATACTTTTCATGACACCAACAATAGACGGGAAGTTTTCACCTTGGGCTAGTGCGAAAGTGTGTAGTGCAGTTGAGGTCCCACGAGATCGATATGGGGAACAAGAATTTTTTCTAACACCATACTGATAAGAAAACAATGTCGTGAAGTAATCTTAGTTGTAAAGGAACGTGCAATAAATCATGATGCGACAAGTCCTTTGTATTGGCCTCTCAGGCATAAGATGCTAAAAATTAAGGGCATGTAAGCTTATCATGGACAACTACATGATTGATTTAATGACTCAAATGAAATAATGGATCAGCCTTGAGATATATGCTAGGGGTGCATTTGGTGGACCTCTCAACATATGAAAATTCTATAAGAGTCGAGGACATGAATGGTAGATTTTTAAAGGTCTTGACCCAAAGGAGGTTTAATCTGGTTTTGTGAAAAGGGGTTAACATTGGGAGTATAACCAATATTGGTAAACCCATATCCGAGCACCAAAACTACAGTTTGAAATAAAATGTAGTAAAAATAAGAAAAAGAGTTTAACGAAGAGATGGGAATTATATTGGGTTATGAAATTAAAGGGTCTAACTGTGTAGCTCAATAGGTGAGGATTGCATGATCATGGATTTAGCCTAATCATGACATGCAATGGATAATTTCCTATTCTGGAAGTAATAAGTGGCTACGTGTTTGTTGTCGAGGAACTATGAAGAACTTGTTGTGTCATACATAATTAAGAGTGGCATACCTCAAGAAATATAGGTTCCAATGTATTTTAATTAAACAGAGTAAACCATATTGAACCCCATCCACAAAGACAAAGGGAGTAAATGCTACCAATACTTAGGTTGATTAACACAATTATCTCAAGCATCACAAGCCATACTGAAGTGCTCTTCTATAACTGTAACGATTGGTAATGGAGACCATGCTTCATCACGAGGTTGAGTAAATGAAGCCCATTATGTTTGTAACATTGAGTCTTCAATGATGAAAGAGTGAGCCATGTTGGAGTATTCCTCAATTAGTGTAAAATGCAGAAGTCACTACATTGAACCATATGTGATAGGTGAATAAAACAATGGTGACCAGAGTGAGAGAGGTGTGGAATGTGGCAGCATGTGAGAGAGTTTGTTTGAGAGTGAGGTTGTAGAGTTAGGTTGTGAGAGCCAGTGGAGAAGAGATGGCTAAGTGCTACTAATATGTAGACCGTATGAGCTCGGTAAGTGCATTTCTATAAGAATGTTGAAGAAGATTGAGAGAAAAAAAGTTGCATGGGCTATGTAGAGGGATGGTTGCTGAGGAGAATAGGAAGTCGTGATTTAATTCAAGCTATGCATCAAAATGAGTGAGAGTAAGAACAAAAAGCAACAACTTCCATATGGACAACAAGTTGGTGTTTGCATAATAGGAATTTGTTGGTTCCATCATAGTGAGTGCATGATGTAGAACATGGAAATAGTGCCTCATGTAGTTGGATGCTTGCTTAAGAAGTTTGCTTCTTGTAAGCTGTTTAGGTGTATGTAAAGAGAGATTTGGTGCTAGCAAAAAAAATCCAAGGGATTTTGTGCTTCTATGAGTGGGTTTTGACGAAACTTGACGTAATAAGAGTAGTGGCTTTTGATCTACATCATAATACAACCAAGATTTTGTGGTTTTTCTCCCGGAAGGGTTTCCATGTTAAACTGTGATTGTATAATATGTGTTGATTTAAATTGTTTCTTACATGACATGTTGTTGGTTGTTTACCTAAATTGTTTCCAAGTAAAAGTATAATTATAATTCACAGTAATTGCAAATTTAGTCTTAATATTGATTCAACTTCTTGCCCCTCTAGTATTAATCTTGTTTCAAAAATCTCCATGGTTAAGAATCTTGTTACATATTTTTTTTAATGTATATCTATTAACTCATATATTAATTCCCTTTTAAATTTATAATAATAATAATGGAGTAGTATTTAAGTGCGCCTTCTTGGAGTTTTCAGTAAATTTTTTTGCCAGAATATTGAGAAAATATTTGTTGTTATATCTCCATTTTTGTCGATTCAATGCCATGAAAAACCCTGGGGCACTTCTATTGTGAAGATTTCACCTGTGGAACTTGTGATTTCAATAAATCCCTAAAGATTTTAAACAAATTAGATGGGAAAATAAAATGGAAAATTTTCCAAAAAAAAGCACTTAAAGGCTACTCCAATAATAATAAGTTAATGACTATACATGTTGACTGAGTAGGACCACTATCTACCCAAAATCACTTCTATTGTGAAGATTTGACTTGTGAAACTTGTGATTTCAATAAATCCCTAAAGATTTTAAACAAATTAGATGGGAAAGTAAAATGGAAAATTTTCCAAAAAAGAGCACTTAAAGACTACTCCAATAATAATAAGTTAATGACTATACATGTTGACTGAGTAGGACCACTATCTACCCCAAATCACGATAAATTTAAATTAAGTTTGACGAGGGAAATGAGTCATTGTGTTATGGTCAACATTGTTGCTTTGTTGGTTTTCACAACTTTAACTTTATTATCATTAAGTAGTAGGTTGATGGTCTAAATTTAACCTCCATGGAATATGATAGAATATTCATAATAGTATTCAAAAGTCAAAGGTTAAAATTTATCTCCAAGCTATTTATGCTCTTTTAATTAATTTATCTTAAATTATTTAAATGAAGAAATTGTTATATGAACACATGTCATATTGGGCATGTGATATTCATGAGTTATGGTATTGGCCCGTGGTATTGTAACAAAAACTATTTAGAAGTTAAGAATTTGCATGGATAGGAATGTGAGATGTATCATGGGACAATTTTTTTTTATGATTATCATGGATTGATGCCTATAGGACATTGTGAAAGAAAACACACATTGTAAAAAAAAAATGAGGTGAGTAGTCAAGGACCATACATCGCTTTAGTAAATAATATTAATATACTATTAATGATTTCTTTTCCATTTTAAAGTTTCGATATCACAAGTATAAAATATTATTATTATTATCATATTATAATTTAGATTAACCTTGATTAGCTAAATGGTTCGTTGTGTTAAAGTCAACATTGATGGTTTGTATGTTCATTGGTTTAGTGGCTCATGGTTTTTCCGATACTAATTGCTTGGAGAGTTGCTTTCTAGAACAATATCATAGAGATGTTGTAATGTAATGTCATGTAAAGATTTGAACTTGGTCAAAATAAAATAAAAAATAAAAATAAAATATTATTATTGTTATTTTCTATAAATTATTACTAATAGTTTTTGAGCTCTAGGTTTATGAGAGCCTGTGGTAAATACGCATGGTATATAGCTTTGTGAGAGCCCATGGTATTGACCCATGGTATTCTTGTCAATACCGTCTATTTAAAGGGGGATTCTATCAACCTAGATTCATCTTAACACAAGATCTACAACACGCCAAGAGTCCATCTAGCTCATGGGTGTATAAAATATTATTATTATTATTATTATTATTATTATTATCATATTGAAATATTATTATTATTATCATATTATAATTTAGATTAACCTTGATTAGGTAAATGGTTCATTGTGTTAAAGTCAACATTGATGGTTTGTACCTTCATTGCTTTAGTGACTCATGGTTTTTTGAGAGGTGCTTTCTAGAACAATATTGTAAAGATGTTGTAATGTAATGTCATGTAAAGATTTTAACTCGTTGAAAATAAAATAAAAAATTATTATTTTTGTTATTTTCTATAAATTATTACTAATAGTTTTTGAGCTCCAGGTTTATGAGATTCGGTGGTAAATACGCATGGTATCTAGCTTTATGAGAGTCCATGGTATTGACCTGTGGTATTCTTGTCAATACAAAGGGGGATTCTATCAACCTAGATCCATCTTAACCAAGGATCTACAACACGCCAAGAGTCAATCCCGCTCAAGGGTGTATAAAATATTATTATTATTATCATATTATAATTTAGATTAACCTTGATTAACTAAATGGTTTGTTGTGTTAAAGTCAACATTGATGGTTTGTACCTTCATTGGTTTAGTGGCTCATGGTTTTTCTGCTACTAATTGCTTGGAGAGGTACTTTCTAAAACAATATCAAGATGTTGTAATGCAATGTCATGTAAACATAAAAATAAGTAATTTACATTCGATCGGATATATCAAATTTTCTTATTAAAAAATATAATAACTATATGTTTATATTGATTTAAGTGTTATAAATTCTCAAGTTTTTTCACGATAACAGAGTTGTCATACCACACTTATTATGTTATAACATAAATCTGTAGAGGTGCGGTGAGCTGAGGGTACGCCGGAGTCCCTTCCATGGGCTGCGTCCAAATGCCAGCCAGTCCATCAAGGGCGACGAGGCCGATACAACTTGGACGTTCGTTTTTCGTGTTTGTTTATAATTAATATAAATAGTATTTTGTTCTTAAAACATATTAAGCAATTTATAATTGGCCAACCTTTATTAAATTAATGATTAGTTAAAGGGATATTTAATGCATAGGATAGCAAGCCATTAAATTAATTTATTCATTTTTATACTTCACTATATATAATAATAATAATGTGGATATTTTTTTTTCAAATTAAGGTATTCTTATTTCACATTTGGTTTCAGATTTAGAGTTTTTCTGATATCCTATCAGCTTGTACTAAGTTGTGGTAGAAGATTGAAATATATAGTTCTAGTTTATTGAGGCTCTAAAGATGTTTTTAAACCCCACTATTGGAGAAATTGAAAAACCTTACCTATAAATATAAAAAAATATATGTAAAAAAAAATTACATGTTAACAATTTTTTAAATATTTAAGTTTAATTTATTTTATAATATTTTTTTAAATTAATCTAAACAAGGAGGATCTAAAAAATTACAATTTAATTTTAATTTCTTTTATATTTTAAAAATTAATATAAAATATAATACACTTATTAAACCAATAATGAATTAATTTTTTACTTGATATTTTACTAAAATGGGAACGTAACAAACTACTTCTAAATTATTTTTGAAATTGATTATATTTTTGGGATGAACAATATGATAATTAAATAGAAATTACTTTTATTGTGTACGCCTCAAATTGAGTTTTTGACCAGCAAAATCATATTTTGTAATATGCTAACCAAACCATGATAACATAGCTAAAATTAAATTCACATATTGTTTTAGTGATGTTGCCTTCCTCAGACCTTTTTTTCAATTAGTTTCTGTTATTTATTTTTTTCAATACCTAGTATTTTTTATAAAATTAATTATAAAATTAAATGGAGTTTTTCATGAATATTAGATTTTTTGTTATTGAAATTGGGGTGAATTTTGTTTTTGTGAAATTTTGATTTGTACTATTTAAATTGGTTGATATTGAAATTTAAGTGAATTTTTTTGTGAAATTTTAATTTATACTATTTAAATTGGTTTTTTGATTGTATATATAAATTTAGCACTCTCAAAAAACTGTAAAACATTTTGTGCAGAGATTATCCATCAATCAATAAATTCCTACCAAACTTTTGATAAATTATTATATTTTATTTTCTTGAAACCTTGATCAATTTGAATTCGTTGAGCGTAATGCTATTTGAAAAATTAATCCCAACCAATGGAGCTCCCTCTAAACATATTCGTTTATCTATGTCTACTAATTCAAGACTAGCGAGTGGAAACATTAATGATGGCTAGCGAGTGAAAACGCTAAAGATGGCGGGATGGTTTTTTTTCAGGCCTCTCTTGCATTAAAAATATTAATGATGTTGAAAGGAAGAGGAGTTATTCTCTTACTAAAACCATCCGTCCGAGCTGGTGTAAACACTCCTGATTAGGAAGCCTCGACAACAGGTTGAAGAGAGGAACAAGAATCCATTTTTCCTTGGGAAATACAGGCCTAAGATCAATGTGAAGCACCACCTTTATCTCAAAGTTCGCAGAGAGAGTGCCTGAGGACCACCTTGAATACAAGGATAACTCAATCAAATTACTTCCAAGTTCCATTTCGAGTCCTGCAATTGATGGGTAAATATCTTGAAATCTTATTCCATTCACTTTCAGGTGATTTGTGAACGTATTCATTGTCCATCCCTCCTTATCACAACTATTTAGACATAAATACGTAACATTGTGAGCTGAGATGATATGCCTTTGTAGGGCATAACAAAGCTCTAGCTCTAGCAGAAGAGGGCAAAGTAAAAGAAGGTGAGCACTCATTTGTCATTTTGATAAAGTAAAACTTGCACTCAGTGAGAAGGTTGAATCCAAGGAAATCAGATGGAAAATTGGCGAGGATATAATTGTACACCTGATTTTCCAAGTGATTTCGTTGCATTCAACCTTCTCACTGAATGCAACCTTGTTGACAGCGTAATGACATTTGAATTTTTAGCGTGCATTCTTTCAATTTTCCGTCTTCTTCAGATGTACTTAATGGATTTCGCTGGCCTGCAGAGGCCCGTCATCTCAGTTCTCAATGTTACAGATTTAAATTTACATGGTTGTCTTAAAGAGAAGGGATAGACAATGAATTGCCCTAACCTTAAAACTCAGAATACTTTAACAAAAAACTCGAAAGTGAATATAATTGGAATCGAGGTGGTCTTCACACTTTCTTTGAGAATAGATTTCTCGAATTAGTGGCAACGTTGACATGACTGAAAGTGCTGGCCATCAATCTTGGAAAAATGAATTGTTGTCACTGTCAACCTGCTCTCGAGGCTTTTTAATCTGCAGTGTTTACACCTGCTCGAATGACTGGTTTTAGTATGAGAGTACAGCATTATTACTTGACTGTTTATACGGATGCTAACCAACTAGAGAGTGCATCATACAAGTTTTTTGATTTGTAACGCAGGAGGCGCATAATAGACTTCTCATCCCACAATCTTCAATGTGTCCACTTCCTAATCTTCAATTAATAGAGATACAGATCAACAAATATGATGAGTGAATTTCGTTTATTGGGCTGCGGTCAAGGAAGTGAAACTGAAGCAGAAATAAAACGTAATGATGAGCAGGAGAAATGGACGTCATTGAAAATTGGTCGTGACGAAGGCAACATTAATGAAATGATACGCAAAATTAATTTATGTTTTTAATATTTCTTTTTGCACCAATGTTGTCATTATATATTTTGGTTTGCATATTACTAAATATTGTCTTGATAGTCAGAAACACAATATGAGCACCTTAGTTAATCGATGTAAATTCTACAATGTAAGTTACAAATAACTAGGGTAGTTTGTAAGTTTTATTTACCAAAATCAGTTTAGAACCATGTAATTTTGGAATGTAAATTCTAAAATGTAAGTTACAAATAACTATAGTAGTTTGCCAATTTTATTTACAAAAATCAGTTTAGAACCATCTAATTTTGGATTTATCTTGGCTTGATTGCATGGCGTAATTCTTTTTAGGAATGTACTTAGACCTTCGAGGGAGAATTTATACACTATGAATTAAAAATATAAATAAAAATAAACAACAAAATACACTATAATGGTACCTAGAAATTAAAATCTGAACATTCAAATTAAAATTCATAATTCCAACCAACCGATGGGAAGATAATCCTAGAAATACAATGAGTATAGTCCACTATGGAACCTTTGCTCCTCTCACATAATCTTTGTTTGTCTTAATTTTTTGCACTTGGGTGGATTGTGCTTAATAACAACACTATTTACTATTAAGCAATTGTGTATGGCTGTATTATGGCTGTGGACTTATCCATTTATCTCTGTATGAAATTTAGATTAGAATGGATGTATTTAAATTTTAAATTGAAAAAATAAAATTTTAATTTTAATTAACATTTTATTTTATTGAATTAAATTTTTGTTTATTAATTTTTGGAGAATTTGAATTAAAAATTTATTATAAAATGATTGTTTAATAGAATATTATCTACTAATCCAAAATGTATAACAAGATTATAATAAATTGATATTTAAATTAATTTGATTATTTATTATATACTTTTGAAAACAAATTTAACCATAACTAATTTTCACATGACCTCTTAATTCTAAGAGGATTTAAGACTACCACCTATGCTCAATCTCAATGTTGGATTATCTAATTTGGTAAATCTTATAAGGACCACTGTACACAATAAATTAGAATCCAATCATTAAATATCGGATATATTCAACCTACATATTGATCAAATACGTTGATATTGAATACCAAATGTTTTGTGTGTATTCCAACTAAGAGTTGTTCAAAACAAGTGTTGTTATCCAAGATAGCATACTTCTTATTACGTGTATTTTCCATGATAACATAGTGTGTATCAACGTAATTCAATATGAACACCCAACACAACACATACATGAACACCCAACACAACACATCAAGGAGGTGACCAAGAAAAGAGAAACATATTCAGGTTTTCTATCTTCCCAAACTGAAGGACACACTAAATTATCCAAAGACACATACACATGGAGTCTTAAATCCGATTGCCAGAGGCTCTTTAAACCATTTGTGTGGTGGCCCACATTTGTTTTAATGGATTTCCTAAAGTTCCTAATTAAAAAGATACAACTAGGTTTTGGTTTGATGGTCGGAGTGGGGCAAAACCATCTAGTTAATTAATCTGGGAGCTTTTACAAATATGTTAACATCAGGATCTTTTTGGCATATTATAACTATCATTATTACACCAAGGACACTTTTAAGACATTTTTTTAAGACAAAAGAAATCTTTTGTCTAAAAAAATCACTTTTTATTTTAGTTATTTTACATTAAAATTTAATATCAATTGCATTGTTTTAAATATAAACTTTAAGACAAACAATTTGAGAGAAAATTATTTTAAGACAAGACTTTATATTTAAGACAAAAATAGATTAAGACAAAAAAAATTTGAGACAACTTTATATTTAAGACAAAAGTAGTTTGAGATGAACATTTAAAGACAAAATTGTTTTATGACAAAAACAATTCAAGGCAGAATTGTTTTAGGAGAAAACAATTTAAGACAAAAAGAAAAACTTTATATTTAAGACAATGACCACTTTAGATGAAACCTATTTAATACCATTAACAATTAAGACACAAACATATCAATTTAAGACAATATTATCTAACAACTACAAAATTGACTCTTACAGTGTGCCCTAAGTTTGCCAGGTTGCAGGCAACTACTATCTTGCGTCTATACTAAGGTTGTTATTTTACTTACCATTCATGTTATATTATATAAATACACCGGTTTGTTGGGATCTTTGTTTTGTGGTGGTAGTGGACTAAGAAGAACGCAACAAATTTTATTGATAATATTTCTCGGACATCAATTCCTCTTCTATCCTTTTTGATATCTTTTGATACGATTAGAGACAACTTGTTTATCATTGCATTCGACACTGCTACATGGAGGGGAATATTAAGGCAATTTTTTAAGAGAATAAATATTTTGTCTTCAAATTTTCAATATGAGGCGCTAGTAAAAAGGTAAAGGTAAACTATTAGAGGTTTATCTACTAGCATTCACCAAGTGGTTGGTTTACCATGGTTGTGAAGTAATATTCAACAAAATAGAAGCGTTCATGAGACACATAGCCATGGGACAGGTGAAGTAGATCGGGGTTCGTGTGAAGAACCTGTATAAGCTAGATGTGGAAGACTATGCTTCATTAAGCATTAAGGTGGAGAAAGTGCAGGTTGCGATGTTGATGAACTTTGGCACAAAATACTTGGTCATTTGCATCATAGTACCTCGAATATTATACAACAAATAACCACTGGCCTCCGTAAAGGAGCACTTAAGTAGTAGGATGTATGCAAAGGATGTACATTCCGGAAGTACATAAAATCCACTATGATGTTTATGGACCTTTCTCGACAACTTGCACTATCAAACATAAGTATTTTGTCATTTTTATTGATGACTTCTCACGGAAGTATTGGATCTTCTTTGTTTGGAATAAAGATGAGACATTCTCCAAGTTCGTAGAATTCAAGACACTAGTTGAAAAAGAAGCTAGCAAGAAGGTGAAGGCTCTGTTGTGGTGGCTGAAGCACCCTCCAAAATTTTGGCCCGCACTTAAATTTCAAAGCCTACTATGGATATTGTGATTAAATTTTCCTTAGCCAATTATTGGTAAGTTAATGATTTCAAGCTCCCCTTTTTGATCTTAAGAGTTGTTCATGCCTTTATCTTTACATAGAATGTGTCATTTTTGGGCATGCAGGTTATCGCTTGTCATGAAAAGGGAGGTTTGTTTTGCTTCAAGGGGAAATCTTTATGAGAATGTGTTTTCCTCACCACATAGACATGTTTCATACTCATTTCACACACTCTTGGATGAGTGTCACCTATATCCTCCCAAAGTCTATCATTGGAGCCGCAGTTGCCATAAGCTACCACAAAGGTTTTTGCACTAAGCAAAGTATGTGTTATATGTTCTAGTAGTCTATGTTGTATTGCTAAGTTTTCAACCGTGTTATCGTAGTCAAGTTTTATCACTATTCACGTCAATTCCACTGATCCCACATTTAACCAAATTTCGAAGTTTCCTTAGCAACCTAGCCTGATCCAACTTTCCTGAATTATGCACTTCACATATGTAACCCTCAAGATTTTCCCTTTTCTATTGGAACTTTGCAATCCGTAGAAATCCCATACACATGGAGACTGTTAATATCATCCAAGATTAGCTGTAATGATGCAAAATGTAGGACCTATGCAAATGTTTCGGCTCCTTGAAAGAGGTCATCAAAGGGTCCTTTTCACGAGTAAACTATTTGAATTTAACCATAGTGGTAAATTATTTAGCAACTTGATTTGGGCCATACTGTCTCCCTGGAACTCTGGCCAATTTTCGAGACGTAATAATCTCTACTTATTTTACTACGTGCCCATAGTCATGTACTGTGAAAGCATCACATGTAATGGGAACGTTGTCCAAATGGATTTCTTTTGTTCCCTTTGGCCTTTGGTTAAACCACCCTCCCCTGCTGTCTCATAAGTTATCTCTATGGCTAATAACCTATCTGGAACATAATATGGGAGGACATGTGGAGCAATAATGCTCCCAAAAACACTAATGTAAGTGAATGTTTCTTCACTGAACCATATTGTGACTGGAAAGATGTCTATCTTGGCTACTTCAGAAAGCTTGGATGTCATTCTATCAAAAATGGTTTTATGAATAGGCAACATAATACCCTGGCAGATTTTGTAAAAATGGGGATGGTGTTGGGATTCCCACAAGATTTTATGGTATACATGGATGGTGAGAGGGTTCTATACAACCCACTTCCAACCCATGTTTGTAAATTGAGAACAAAAAAAAATGGCATTCATTGCATAAGCGCTCATATAAAAAGGAGGAAAAAATCTTGAGGAAAAACTCCTCTTTTGCCTATATTTCGTAATAGTCATAACTAAATTGTCTAATAAAATCTGACTCCAATTCATAATTGTTGTGTTAACCGTTGGATCAATTAGTGGAACCCACTCTATAGAAAATTTGGTGCTATCAGCTTTACCAAAATAATATACACATCATTGCAACTGGAAAATTATGTGGGGCAAAGAAGGATGTAATCAGGTAGATACCAAATTTTTCCCATTTAAATTTGCCTCTGCCCAACCTCTGTGTCTGTGTAACATCCAATGGGTCCTCTTTCTTTTTGGCGAAATGCTCAAGGAAATCTTTGTCACAGAGCTTTTGAGGCTCTGGTAATTGATACATCTGGTGTAGATTGTCTAGTGTGAAAGACCCCATGACCTCATGTTCTATCTAAGATATTTACATTATCAACCACCCATTTTACCATATTTTTGTATGGTAATTTCTTAGGTCTTGCAGGTATTCTGTGTAAAAATGTACATGCTGCCTCAAAGTAAGAAGAATCAGATGGTACTTCAACATTTGTTTTTGCCTTTATTTCCAGTGGCCTGGGTTTCTCTTCTTCTAGTAGGTTATACATAGCTTCCCATGATGTGGTTCCTCCATCTTTGTTGCAGGTGGTATCGGAGAAGGGTGGCATCATGTCTGATTTCTCAAACGTAGTAGCTTTTCCCTTCTTCACCATTTTCAATCATTGTTTCCTTCAAAGGTTCCCTCAAACTAAGCAATGGATATTATCGGATAAACATAGAATGAAAATGACAAATAAAATGAAATGATTCAATTAATTCCTAAAGGTGACAAGGAAAAGGCTTTTATTCAAAAACGTAGATGAAAGTTATCAAATCACATTGAGCCGTCTTAAACATAAATGCCATTAAAACTTATTAAATATGCACTAAGATCTTTTATTATGTCTTTTCTTATTCATTTAAGTCATCGCATCGCAAACGTATAAGGAAAAACTTTAAGTTGATGAGTTTAAATTGCGAAATGCCAATTATGCGATTGCGATAAAGATTCTCGCAATATCGCATTTTTCATTATGCATTATTTTGGAGTTGTTTATAATTTTGTGAGATGTGATGTGAGTGACGAACCTTTTATCGTTTAAAGCACTTTTTGCTTGAATGAATACTTACTGCATAAAGTGAACTTTTACTATGCGCTGGAATTAACCAAGGTTATAACAAGTATCACATACTTCCATCGGGTTCAGATCATATCACATTTCACAAACTTTATTAGTTCACGAGATTGGCCTTTGTGTAAGCGCCATGATGCGATGAGTGTTCGGCTTGTTATGTAGCAATATCAAGATTCGCATATTCCAAAGGTTTGTTTGTTTATGCTTTTTGTGAATGGCGATATACAATTATGATAGGTACTTTATTTTGTAAGAAATTCTCTAACCCTTAGTTTCAAAATGTTTAATGATACCATAAGTTTATTACTTTGATCCCTTATCTTATTCCAATTCGCAAATCCTGGTTTGTTAATTAACCTTTGAAACTCATAAGCCGACGATATGCAATAAAGATATAATAGATAGTCATAAAGAGATTTGGCTTGATACCTTATATTATTTTATTTCTAACAATTCAAAAAGGAAGCGTCTAAGTGCTAAGTTTTTCAGAGGATTTTTTATAAAGGGTCCCCATTTATCAATAATATATTAAATATTAAATCAATAAATGAGGGGGTTGTTGAAGAGTACAACAAGGCCCCAATTACACCCTTATCCATTTGGGATGGCAACTTCAATTGGTTGTAGTCTTGGTTGTCTCAACGTAAAATTTACCTCAAACGAAATGCCTAATATAATCTAACCTAAATGCATGAATTTATTCTAACTTTTACCTACTGATGTATGATATTGATTAATGGTATTAACAAGAAAAAGATAGACTTGCCTACCTATAACAACTTGAATAAGGAAGTCTACTGAATGGGCCAAAATAAGAGCTAGACGGGGCTACCTGATTCTTTTTCCTATGTGAGGAGACATTCAATCAAAATAAATGAAAACTAATTCTAAATGTAGTGCTACTTGCTAAATAGAAAATAAACAAAGCTACTATAACTCCTCACATAGGAAATAGTTCCTAAATACCAAGAATGGGAATTTAAATAATGTGAATTTAACGTGGAATTTATGGTAAAGATTGAGAAGAAAAAGTACTTCTAAAAGCTAATATTATTAGTGTTGTGTATGTTTTGTTATGAGACTAAAATAATAAAGGAATTTCCACTAAAACATGGAAGTAATTCTCATACTTTTAATTATTATTAAATCAATTTATGATGACAAATTTCTAAGTGATTAGCTAATAAAAAATTCATTTAAATGCATAAAAAAATTCTGAGACAAATGACCGATCTATAAAATTACAAGACCAAGTAGTTGATCATTTAAACAGAGAATTACATACATAACATTAATTCCACAATATGTAATCACCAACATAAAACTATCATAAACAAAGAATATAATTACATTCCAACAAATAATAGTGTTTGAATTGAAATATAATTATGAGCCTTTGAATATCATGATCATCATTTCACATTTAAATAGAATTCTTTGACATTCCTCACAAAATATCAAGATCTGTCTATAGAGAATGAAACCTCAATAGTGTGAAATTTTCCCCAAAAAATACCCAAAACTCATATTTGAGTATTAACTCAAATTTTATTGAAAAATTACCTCATATAAATTAGTGAAAAGAGTAATTTCTTTGGTAGAAATTGGAACTAAATAGAACCCCTAGCTCATTCTCATGGATCATATTATAATAATAAAATGAAAATCTAAAAAAGTAGAGTTGTTATAAAATTGTTGAAAGAGGATTTTTGAGACAATTTGAGAACTGGAAAATCCCCTTTTCCTTTGTTTCTCCGATTTTCCTTTTTTTCTCCAATTTCATAGATCTTTTATTCCTAATTTTGATTTCTTCAAAAAAAAACCTTATAAACAAATTAACCAAAACCTGATTCAAAGCATATCAAAATTGCAAAGCAAAGCAAAAAAATCTGAAACTATAAAAAAACATTCTAATTAAAATCCAATCCAATTAATTACTAAAAAAATATATGCTCTCAATGGTTTCCTAAGATGGTATTCCTATCCAGAGGTTGATATGGAAATGAATTCATAATAAATAAAACTCCTCCAAATCCAATTTTCAAAAGAAACTTTCCCAAAGTCATTCCCATCAGAAATACTTTTCAGATGAGCCCTATTAGGCCTAATTTTGTAAATGGGGTAATGGATTGACGAAGTTTATACGTGAGTGAAAGGAGGACCATATGTGCGCGGAAGGATGGACATTAAAACCTTGGCCCCCTTAGTGACATTATGCCATGACTTTCGTGGCCAAAGATTTTAAAACGAGACTCGTACTGAGAAGTTTGGGGTTGATGCCCCGGGCTAAGAAAAGGTTCGGCAAAGAAAAATCTCCATCCAGATGCTTTTTAAGATGTGCTCCATAAGAAATCCATAAGATCCTCATGTGTCGGGATATGAAATCTTGACAGGAATATTTGACGTTACATAACGAAAAGATATCTTGGTCAACGGAACAATGAAATATTCTCATGTACTTATTACATATAGTTTTATGGGCCCCTTATTCAACATCGCTAATGGTTTATGAAGAATAACGAGGAAGGGTTATCCTAGCCATGGTTGTAAAGGTAACGGCTTAAAGAAGTAGCGTAGGAAAGAGTGGAATTGATAGTGAAAATGTGAGTTGTAACATTTGGAGCAAAAATAAATATACAATTAATAATTAAAATTGGTTCTGAAAACCTTTGGTAAAACTAAAACATAGTTCTATGTATGATGTAACTACAAGATTTTGGATTACGAAGAAATCACATATAATTATCATAACATATAACATAACATAATTGGAATTTTCGATTTAAAAAAAATAACATATAACTATCATGAAATGTGATAGTACATTAGTGTCTTTTCCATCAATAATCTCTTTTCATAAATCTTCCTTTAAATCTTGGAATTCAAAAGGCATCATAGATGAGGCAACATCTCTTCCAACTTCTCTCTACTCTTCAAAAAATTGTTTAAAAGTATGGCCACTTAAATCCATGTTGTCGCAGTGATTTGATGTTGTCAGAAATTTTAAGAGAGGTCTCAATTATTTATTTAACCCATAATAATTTCCAATATATGTCTCAAGACCAGCATCTAAAGTAAGATTTAGATGTTCATGTGTTGTTGTTATATGTGTAGAAAAAATAACAAGTGTTTTGTCAATCATTGTAATATCAACTAAACCATTTGGATTAGATGTTGATTTTACTGCTTGACCAACTACTTGAATATTTGAGACAGACCCATCTAACATTTCACATGAAGGTGGAAACTGAGGCCTATCAATTCCTTATTGGGACTCTTCAATATTTGTAGCAGGTGGTGGCAACAAGTTTAAGTCTACCCTCAAACTTGAAAAACATGTCGAAATTGATGCTCCTGCTACAACTGAAGGACTACATGATCTTGATTCAAATGGAGTTGCCTTACTTGTGCCTCTTTGATATTTTATGGATTGTCCTTCTAAATAGGTTTTTAGTAGGTTCAGGGCTTTAAAATTCTTGTGTGGTTCTGCTAGTGATATACCATATCAAGAGGATATATATTTGTACAACTAAAGTGGATCTAAAGGAGGCTTGGGTTCCTCCTAGTCTTGCTTATTGTACCAACATTCTAAATGATATGTTGATCATCACCATTTCTTTATCAGAATGAGGAAACTCTCTTTCACTATAAGCCTTGTTTGTTTACAACAAATGGAAATTCACACATGAATATCCATATCAAGGTCCATATGAAGCAGGCATGTAATAAAGAAGAGAAGCTAAATAAGGGATTGAGAGAATGTCATCTGCACTCTTGTAAAACAAATAAACGAGAATTTAGAGGTGTTGTGTAAGCTAACAACCTCCTTTTTCCTGTTTGCAAGCACTGAACATGTATGTTACATCTTATGAGAGAAATGGGTGTATGTGGCCTCATATGCACACCATGATTCTGGCATCTTTTCTTCTATCTCAAATTATCATGTTGGTGTACTTTCAATTAAAAAAATCTATTACTCGCCCTTTCTCCTCCCTCTTCCCTTTGTATCTCTAGCATTGGGCTATCTTTGGAGAAAATAATTTTATGCTTCCTTTCTTATCACATCCATGGAGGTGGATTGCAATGATGTTAAGGAATTTCCAAGTTTGTCATGACTTCTGAAGGTGTATACCCCTCCTTTCCTACTGGTTGAGGATAAATTTGATGATGTTGAACAATACTGGAAAAAATCTTGAGCAGGAGAAGTGATCAAAGACCACAAAGACACTAGAGTGGAAGCTTGCAAAATTATGTGTCTTATAATTACAAATTTTTATTGCTTTGATATATTCAAATCACTGACCTGTCAGTGCTAAAACATATTTCCAAGCTCATTAGATACAAAGTTGTCACCCAAAAATTGCTTATGGCATTGCAAGTGTAAATGTGTGTTGTTTTTTTAAAGTGATCTTGTTTTTGTTGATTTGGGGTAGCATCAGATGTGATCTAGCCATCAAAATTGGTGGAGAGGCTAAAGCGCATGAGGTATCCAAGACCCAAAAATGGTTTTGGCATATTCTAACCGGTTTGGGAGATATTAAAATAATTAATATTTTTAATGGAGTTCCTAAGTCTAAACTTAGGAAAAATAAAATATTAATGGGTATTAATATAAAACTAGGTTAGAAGGTTCTCAAGGACATGGATCAAGACAAATCTAATCTTAGCCGTTGATTGGAGATTTAATCTCGGCTGTTGAAGGATCAATCTAGTGTTGCAAAAGCAAAATTTAAGAAGCTAGAATGTGAATGTTTTAAATTTGGTGACTTCAAGCTTAAACATTCTTCACAAACATTCTTCTTTTGATATAATAAATCAGTATAAACCAAACAGAGCAATCAATGAATCCAATGAATGTTAAAGCATCCACTAACAATTTTGAAACTACTTTTGCATTCATAAGTCAACTCATTAAATACTTTGATTCAATTCTTACATACACATATACACACAGAGATCCCCTTGCCTTTAAATTGCAAGCCAACCATCATGAACAGTGATGCAACTTGCTTAGTTCTCCACCCGCTTCCACACTAGTCTAAACTGTTATAAATAATTTATGGATTTATCTATATCAAATTCTTTCATAAACTTGGCAATGCAATCACTAACCTCAATGTTTTAGTGCAACAACAAATTCGATCAAAAATGATAATGTGATCCATAATGAAATAAGGAAAACATTCAGAATATGAAGAATATGAAGAATGAAGTACATACATTTCTCAGCGCCATTTGTTTTGCAGCGTGCGTTTTTTAAATTCTGGCATTTAGGGCCTTCCATTATGTTAAGTGTCATTTGTTTTGCAACGTGCGTTTTTCAAATTCTGGCATTTAGGGCCCTCCATTATGTTATTTAGTTTAGTATCGGCATTTTCACTTTGAAGGCGGATTTGGATTTCTGACTCCATTGTCTCACAAATATTTACAATTTTAGTGACTTTGGGGTTAGACTCCATATTCCCTGTGAACAACACAAATATTTACAATTTCAGCAACTTTGGGTTTAGCCTCCATATTCTCTGTGAACAACCTTTTCAAACCTGGACGATGATGGCATCAGTCTTGTGACGCTATGGAATATAACATGGGGGGGAGCTTCATCATGAAGAGGAGTCATCTGTATAGATATTATAGAGGCCATTCAATCCTCAAATATTCCAAACTCTTTATCAATTGAACAAAACGTAAACATACCTTCAAAGCATGCACTCACTACTTATTGACTATTCCTCTTCTTTGAGTTATTTCCCAGTTTCACCAATTTTTTATATATTTTTTTAATTTCAACTGGAATATTGATGAGAACTTAGAACCACACCATTGACAACTATTGAAAGAATAGGAGGGTCTACTGTCCTGCTTTAAGAGACAAACACCACATTTCTATCATCACAATGATCTAAACTCTATGTGAGCAGAGGAGTAGTTTCCTTCTCTGTCATACTCTCCGCAAGCTTAAGTATATATTTCAAAAATATTTCAAATCCTCTCTCCAAGCCTTAATTATATATCAAAAATCTGAGTTGAACCAACATTGAAGTATTGAAGTGACAGGTTTCCGCATAAAAATTTTCTGCATCTATTTGGGTGGATAATTTTAGAAGAAGCACATCTATGCTCTGATATTTAAGAAAATTACTTACAAGTCACCATTGTAACACTGGCTCTAGACTTTCAAGTCGAAACTTTTGCATAGAATATTTGCACTGTTGGAACTACTACACACCTACATGCAGACTCTTAGTTAGAGCATGGGACTACATGCAAGATTCCTTTTGCACGTTGGAACTACTACACACCTACATGCGGACTCTTAGTTAGAGCATGGGATTGCATGCAAGATTCCTTTTGCATGATTTACTCCTTGATTTGCTCCTTCTTTAACTCCACAACTAACTAGTTATCTCCGGAACTTGTTGTAGGTGTTGAGTCTTCTCATTGATCACCACTATAGTTCATTACCTTGGGATTTTCACCCACTATAGTTCATTACCTTGGGATCTTCACCCAGTAATGCTATATAATGAGCATTGTAACATATTTTCTAATGAATCATTCTTTCCTTCTTTCGATTTTCCTTTAATGTTTTTGCTTTGCAACGCTGTGTGTTCAACGTTTGCTAGCTAGATTCATCTGTGCAAGTTTTCTAACACATTTACATGGTATCAGAGCCCACAGTTTGCTAGATAAAGGCGCACCAGTACTTTATTTTGCAGGTATTACAGCTCAGAGATCGAAGATTGACAGAAAAATGG
>APFE030332779.1:24235-50790 GCA_000404065.3 Pinus taeda
AATGAGAAAGGGAAGAAAGGAAACAAATGCACCTACTGTCAAAGAGGATTCCATCCAGAATCCTCTTGCATGAAGAAACAAATTGACCAAATGGCAGAAATCCTTCAGAAGCACAACCTTGGGGACTACATCCCTCAGGGCGCCAAGAAGAAAATTGAGGATCCACCACACGGGAAAGGTAACAATTTTCATGCTTTAGTTGCAATTAATTCTTCTCTTCATGCATGGATTATAGATTCTGGTGCATCACATCATATGGCTGCTACAAAGGAAGCCTATTCCTCTTTGGATGCATGCAAAGGACCTCCCATCCTCATGGGAGATGACTCACCTATTGAGGTCACCGGAAAAGGTAGAGTGGAACTTTTACACGGAAGCTTTGAAGATGTGCTTCATGTTCCAAAACTTTCGGTAAACCTGCTTTCAGTTTATTAGATCACTCATTCCGGCACCAGAAAGAGAGTGGAATTCACTCCAGATGCAGTGAACATATATCATCTACATAGCAGTGCCAAAATTGCAACTGGTGAGGTAAACAATGGAACTAGACTGTATACATTTTCTGAATTTATTGAATCTGAATCCTCCTTATTGCTTACACATGCTGATGATAGTAGTAGGCTTTGGCAAGAAAGGTTTTGTCACTTAAATTACAGGTATATGTAGCAGCTAAGCAAGAATGATATGGTGGAAGGCTTGCCAAATATCAGTTTCTCCAAATGAGTTTGTGAAGGGTGTGTTCTTGGCAAACATCCTAGAGAAAAGTTTGACACTGGCAAGACTCACAGAGCATCCTCTCCTCTAGATTTGATCCATAGTGATCTCATGGGGCCTTTTCCTCATCCTTCCATCAAAAAAGAAATGTGTGTGCTTACATTTATTGATGATTTCTCACGGTATACTTGGGTGTATCTTCTCAGGAACAAATCTGAAGTTTTCAAGCACTTTGAAGATTTCAAAGCACTAGTTGAAACACAGTTAGAGAGAAAGATCAAAGCCCTCCGTACAAACAATGGGGGGGAATATGTTAACACAACACTTTGGAACCTTTGCCTTCAGTCCTGCATACAGTTGCAGTACACAATTCCATACACTCCACAGCAGAACAGAGTTGCTGAGAGAAAGAACTGATCTCTCAAAGAGATGGCTTCCTGCATGTTGCATGCCAAGTCACTACCTCATAAGCTCTGGGCCAAAGCACTTAATTGTGCTAACTACATCCAGAATAGATCTCCTCATAGGTTTGTCAAGGATTAGACCCCCTTTGAGGCTTGGAGCGACACTAAATCAGAGGTCACTCACCTACGTGTTTTCAGCTCTCGAGCATGGGCCCGGATCCCCTTTGAAAAGAGGAAAGCTCTTGATCCACAGAGCATTGAGTACATCTTTGTTGGATACCCTGATGGTGTGAATGGATATCGATTCCTGATTCCCTCTACGGACAAGCTCATCGTTGAGCGAAGTGTCAAATTTGAGGAAAGTTTCTCGCATGCACCTCAATCGCCGCATGCAGACACTTTTTATCTACCTCATGTTCGAGATGATGACTCAATGCACTCAGATGTAGATACAGATCATGCAGATGCTAAGGAAGAGCATGCAGATGCAGAGACAGAGTCTTCAGATACAAATCTAGTGCATGCAAATGATGATCCACATCCAAGCCCGGATCGGGCTTCCAGCAGTGAATCATATTCCCCTGTCATAAATCAGAGAACAAGGAGCTTACGTGAGATATATGCACAAGACCAACCAGCTGCTAGAAATGGCCTTGTGGGGGATAATTCTGATCTGCGGAGGACTAGCTCATAGTTTATTGAGTCTCCTCTTGTCCTCACTGCCACTGAACGATCGCCCTCTTGGCATTGTCATTTGGTTCAGTCTTCTTATCCACAGTCTTATGCTGAGGCTGCTGGGCATCCATCTTGGGAATCCGCCATGGAGGAGGAGTATAACTCCCTCCTCGAGAACCAGACTTGGGATCTGGTCCCCCTTCCTTCAGGAAGGAAACTTGTCCTATGCAAATGGGTCTACAGGACCAAAAGTGCTGTAGATGGGCAAATCACCAGATGGAAAGAAAGGCTAGTAGCCAAAGGCTTCCAACAAGTGCATGGCATTGATTATGACGAGACCTTTGCTCTAGTAGAAAAGATGGATTCCATACACCTTACACTTGCCATTGCGGCTGCCCAGCGGTGGGAAGTACATCAGATGGATGTGAAGAATGTCTTTCTTCACGGATACCTATCTGAGGAGATCTACATGGAGTAACCACATGGTTTCATTCAGGATTCATCTTTGGTCTGCAGACTGAAGAAATCTCTCTACGGCCTTAAGCAGGCCCCGAGAGCTTGGTATGCGAAGATGGATTCTTTTCTCTTATCGCAAAACTTTGAAAGATGTAAATCTGATCCGAATGTTTACATGCTTAGGACAGATGATTCTCTTCTTATTTTAGTTTTGTATGTAGATGATCTCCTAATCACTGGCAGCTCGGCTTCAGCCATTGCTACAGTCAAGAGGGCCTTGCATGATAGGTTCTTGATGACTGACATGGGTCCATTACACTTTTTTCTTGGTCTTGCGATCAGCTAGAATGCCACAGACATCAAACTCTCTCAGGCTAAGTATGCACGGGATCTCCTTGAGAGATTTTGCATGACTGACTGAAAGCTAGCACCGACTCCTTTTCTGTCTGGGGTCCGCCTTGAGGATGGAGGTGACACTTCATTAGTTGACAACACTCTCTACCGAAAGCTAGTGGGGAGCTTATTGTACCTCACCCACTCCAGACTAGATCTCTCATATGCAGTAGGGGCAGTTTCCAAATACATGCAAGAACCACATGAGCTACACTGGAATGCTGCCAAGCACATCCTCCGATATGTGCAGGGCACCATCACCTTTGGGATTCACTATGCAGCAGGCATTGCATTGAATCTCCTTGGCTTCACAGATTCTGATTGGGCGGGAGACAACATTGATCACAAGTCCACCTCTAGATATTCACTCAGTCTAGGATCTGGCCCTATCTGTTGGTAGAGCAAGAAGCAGGCTGCTATTGCTCTCTCTTCAGCTGAGGGTTGAGTACCGAGGAGTAGTCAACATCACCATTCAGGCTCTGTGGCTACAACACTTCCTCATTGAGTTGGACGTCTAGTTCCACCAGCCTGGCTACAACACTTCCTCACTGAGTTGGATGTCTAGTTCCACCAGCCCATTGTCATCTGGTGTGACAACTAGAGCACTCTCAAATTTTGCAGGGATTCTGTACAGCAGCAGCGGACGAAGCACATAGAGATCCATATGCACTACATCAGAGACTTAGTACATGATCGGGTCATTGATTTTCAGTTCTGTCCTTCAGTAGAACAGACTGTAGACATCTTCACCAAGACATTCACTGCACAGAAGTTTCGCTCTTTGCGCGATCGTCTTGGAGTGAAGGACACGATTGCTTAGCAACTGTCTTTTTCTTCCTCTTTTCTTTTGATTACATTGTATTTTGGGGGGGGGTTTCCCACGAGGTTTTCCCTATTTCCTCAATTTTAGTACAAGTTGGGACGAGGTTTTCCCTCTTTCCTCAATTTTAGTACAAGTTGGGTGACCTTTGGCCTTAGTTGCTAGGGCCCATTTTCTATTTTTCTCCATAGTGGTGTTCAGGGGGGGTGTTGGAACTACTACACACCGGGGGTGTTGGAACTACTACACACCTACATGCAGACTCTTAGTTAGACTCTTAGTTAGACTTTTAGTTAGAGCATGGGATTGCATGCAAGATTCCTTTTGCATGATTTACTCCTTGATTTGCTCATTCTTTAACTCTGCAACTCACTAGTTATCTCCGGAACTTGTTGTTGTAGGTGTTGAGTCTTCTCATTGATCACCACTATAGTGCATTACCTTGGGATCTTCACCTAGTAATGCTATATCATGAGCATTGTAACATATTTTCTAACGAATCATTCTTTTCTTCTTTCGATTTTCTTTTAGTATTTTTGCTCTGCAAAGCTGTGTGTTCAACCTTTACTCGCTAGATTCATCTGTACAGATTTTCTAACACATTCTAACACATTTATATGCACAGATAAGTAACTTTTCTGTAACTTTTCTTGACATGAAAAATATGCGATGAGATTTTTTAAATTTCAGTGAAAAACCAAAGTAATAAACTGAAGTAATAAACGGACAATTTTAAGTTAACTTGCTTACCATGTCACTCATAAACAAACATTATAAATGATCCCAACAGGAAAAAAAAACACGTTCTATCTATTTTTCTCTCGGGTGCCCATAAATCATTCCCATTATCAGTTGCAGGAAAAAGCATATTCTGGTTAATTGCAGGAATTTTTAGATGTTTTTCCATATATTAAGAGCACCGTTCATTGCAGTTTTGAACATGCAGGAAAGTTGTTTCTATTGGTTTTAATAAATGACTTTCTTCGTAAATTGACGGTACAATGGTGGGGCATGATTTAGCATTTGGGATTTTGTTGCACCCAGGCATGCAGGCGATAACACAGGATTTGTGGGACACTAAATATCATTTCGATTCGGTGAAGAATCATCATCTTCCACCAGCCATGCTTTCATTGACCAATCCATACTCCCGCTGTAAACAAGAAAGCCCTTGGAATTGGAAACGTCAACGGTGGGCACGATGGACTTTACTCGTCCACTATGGCCTGGGAACACCGCCAACAATGAATCGAATCCATAAATATGGTCCTCTCTCCATATCTGTATCGTCTTGTCGACCAACCAAAGGAGATTCTTAACCATGGCCAGACACAACACTGCAACCCTCTTAAAAAGGTCGACATGTTGCAGCATCGAATTCATCTAGATGGATTTTTCTCGTTCCCACACATTAATAGCCCCGTCGGCCGATCCTGAGTAGAGAATCTCTCCCTCTGTGCACGTTCACTGCACGTCTACTGCAACAGATTGTTGGACGCTGAGAGTTTGTGTGAGAACATGCTTTGCATTTCCTACAACCAGAGCCCATAATTTGACACTTTTACTATGCTGTCAACTGAGCCTGTAAAGAGAAATCCATGGGCAACAATGGCTACGGAATTGACGACATCATCGTGAGCTGCGGGGTTTTGGCTCAAGAACCTGAATGACACACACTTTGTTCCTTGTTATAAGGGAGCAAGAAAAAGGCATTACCGTGCCTAATCCAAAGAGCACGGGGATGAGTCTAAACCTGTACATAGTTTTTGGGATTCAACTTTAATAGTAGGAAGTGTGCATACCCACCTCCAAGCGCCAGAAAATTTTCAAGGGCGGTATCATATGTAGATTTTCTGATCGTGTCGGGCGCTTAAAAAAAAAAACGTAGTCTCATCTTTCAATCACCAGAACCTTGACGGATCCATTCCCACGGTCTTTTGATTCTCTGTGCAGTGGTACATCATCCCTTTCTCTACCCCTTGCGTAACAAAGGTCACTGCGTGTAAAATTACCCATTCCCACAGTCTTTTGCTTCTCTGTATGCTCATACACGAGCCCTTGTTCCCTCTCGCTGCCTCCAAAACTACCCCTTTCTAGTTCAGTTATTAGCAACGATGGATCGTCCGTGCCTGGAAAACTACTTTAACTACCTTGACCACAACATTCTCCACCCAACACCTGATCCAACACCTTAAAATGTTCTAATCATCTAACATACAACATCAACGGCCCACCAATATACAGAGTGTCATGGAAGGGGATTTCTTCTCATAACGATTTATGATTTTATGCTTATTATTATATAACTTTTTTTTTAAATATATAGGGGATATGGGGATAAACCACCTTGATTTTTCCATTATTATTTTTTTTTATATTTTTAATATATTACATTAGCATTTATAATTATATAATTATAATATTTAATATTTTGTAATATTATTTTAATATAATTTTTTAAAAATAAAATAAATATAAATTTTATTTATATATCACCTAAATTAACAACCAATTAAATTATAAGTATTTTGACTGTTAAATACGAGAGGAAATAAAATAATCAAGGACGGTGAATTTTATTTTAGCATTGAATGTAAAAGGAATATATTGAAAGTTGAAGGGAACCAATAAAGAGATTTTTTTTGCTAACGAAAAATCAAGACAATTCATAGCCATGATCCTCTTACTCCCATGTTGGACCTTTCTAAGAATACCATGTGCAATAGTGTAGGCGTCACGAAAGAAAAAGTAGTAGTAGTCCAATTAATATTCCAATGTAGGTCAAGAAAAGAGGAAGAAGATTTGGAGAAACATTGAGGAAAGAAACGGAAATCAATTTGGACGTATGTCAATAAAAACAAAATAATGACCAGTCACATAGAGGATACTAAGGTTCAAATAACTTAGCAAGGGATAAGAGGATTAAGTTTCTTATTTTTTCAAGATAGTCTAAGTAAAATAAATAAATTACTCAAAGGAATTTGAACGAGAATGTAAAAGGTAATTGTAACAGTTCGGGTTAAAAAATGCATTTAAATTTAAAAATATAAGACCATGGTAATGGAACACATATTCCAAGTTGAATGGTGGGAAAAACATCCTAGTGGGGTGTCACTTCGGTTTATTATGGCTAAGGAAATTAGCAAAGGAAATGAAAAAGGCTTTGGGAAGACATGAGGCATTTATCGACATTTTATTTATGAAAATAAAGAAAAATAATGGAAATTAAAGAAAAGAGAGGCCTCATTGATAAAAAGGCTTGTGAAGATCAGTGGGAAGGCTTGGTCATGTAGCTTTTTTTAGTTCAGTTTTGGAGCTCTCATTCTATACTCTCTCTCACATACCCTTGGACATTTAGAGTTTTCTTCGAACACTCTTGGAGAGTGTGGCATACTTGGATGCTTGGAGAAAGAAGGTAAAGGAAGGGCAGGAAATTGCAAGAGGACGTCATGATTAGCAACTACAATGGTTTTTCCTTGCAGGTACCGAGTTGCATGTATTCTTTCCTCACTAGTTTTGGCATTCATGACATATGCATGTAGTTTATCGGTCACAATGTGTCATTGGCAAGGAGGATTGCCTCGATTGATAGTGGATTTTCCTAGCCTTTCCATTTCCAAGATAACCATGGCGTTATGGGTTCATTTTTTTCTTTTTCTAGATGGTTCTCATGTTTCCTTTAGCTTTGGTTGAGTTACTAGTTCCTAGAAGCCTTGGTTGGAGAAATTCTTTGAAAGCCCTGTAACAACATGCATAGAGTTACTAGTCTTAAAAGCCTTGTTTGGAGAAATAATCTAGAAGCCCTTGGTGGGTTGAGTTACTAGTCCTAGAAGCCCTGGTTGGATAAACTCTTTGGAATCCCAACGATGGTTATGGGTTGAGTTACAGGTCTTGGAAGCCCTAGTTGGAACAAACACTCTAGAGCCCTAGAAGGCTAGGGTGGAGACCAATCTAGTGATGGTTTGTGATGTCTCACTAGGAGGTGGAATCATTGTTTGATGGGTTGAGGTGGTTTGGTGTCTGGAAACCTTGGTTCATTTTTTATGGATTTTTCCATGATATACCACATTCATGCTTGGAATATAGCACATGGGTTATTGCTTGAAGAGAGATTTAGCTCAGCCATGTCTATGGTCAAGTGGTACGTGGAAGTCCCTTGCTTGGTTGCATTTTTCATGTGGCAATAAAAGGTCTTTCATATGGTATTTATGGGTAAATATTCTTATTGTTATGTCTCTTGTATGTTTTTTCTATGCTTAGCATCCTTGATTTTTATATAATGGTTATGAATGAGTTTTATGACTGTCATGATGTTTGGCTGACATTATGTTTTTACTTGTAAATGAATGAATAATGTATCTATTTCTTAATAAATGAAATTACAACTAATGCATTGAGGAATCAATGCTTCTTAAAGATTCTCAGATAAGTATGAGACCCCTATGTGCAATTTTTCTATTAGGGCCTGTATCTTTACTTTTGTGACATGTTTGGTGAAGGACCTGTCATGGTTAATAGGGGTCTAGCCTAGTTCTTGTTGATTTTTTTGAAAATGCATCTTTGTCCTGCAATGAAATTTCATTTCTAAAGGTGTCATTGAGTTTTGGGCAATGACCTCAGCTCTGAGCCTGAAAAAGTGGCACAAATCTCGGAGTCGCAGGCATAATACTAGGAAAAAACGTAATTAGAATCCCCCTTGCCCTTGCTGTGGAAGCTTCTAGAACCTCCCATATTCACCATTGTCCATATTAGAGGAGTGTCTAGGGGTTTGATGCAGTAAAATTTAAATTGGTTTCATGGGCTAGTTACCTGAGTGGTTGCATTAGCTCCTAGGAGTTCTATCGCTGATATGGAAGGTTTGTGATGTGCTCTACCGAGTCCACTTCCTTAACTAACACATAAGGATTCAAATCATATCATGGTAACTTCTTGTCACATGTTTACCCCAGTTGGCCAAATACATGGGTAGATGTGGGAGGAGGGTGTTATAGAGTGGTATAAGAAACAACTCTCGTCATATCCTTTTTTATGCACAAGATAGTATTAAAGTGATCGGATTGTGCATCAAAAAGGATATTCAACAAGATGCCACAACAATGTTAACCAATGCTCATGTGTCCTTGGCAGGTTGTATGATGGTCGTGAGCTTATTTAATTATGCTAATAAGTAATTTAGAGAGAAACATTAAATTTTAGTTAACATTTTATCGTTTAAGTCAAATTTTCTGATTAAAAAAATAAAATAACTATATTGATTTAAGTGTTATATATTCTCAAGCTTTTTCACGATAACAGAGTCATTGTAATTATATATATATATATGCGCATGGAAGGACTCCGGCGTACCTCAGCTCACCGCACCTGTACCTATTATGTTAACGGATATATATATATACATATCCGTTAACATAATAGGTACAGGTGCGGTGAGCTGAGGGTACGCCGGAGTCCTTTCCATGCGCATCTCCTATTGAGGAGAAGTGAAGGGTGAGGAGTGCCAAACAACGTGAGGACCAAACAATGTGTATGCTCGCTATGAGGCGATTCGTGTTGGGTTTGATTTTCATGTTTGTTTATCATTAATAAAAGTATTTTGTTAATAACAGGTATTAAGGATTTTGTAATTGGTTCATAGTTTATTAAATTAAGTTAAAGGGATATTTAATGTATAAGATAGAAAGTTATTAAATCAATTGTTAATATACGGTAGGTTGTAGATTATTTATTGACTTCTATATATTAGCATATAATAATGTGATAATTTATGTGTTGTTTTGAATTATAGTTTATTTGTTTATTTTCTTGGAAATATTTGTCTTAACGGAAATGGTGACATCTATTTTTTTTCTATTTTTTCTAAATATGGGCAAAATGGTTGTCTTATTTTATACACCAAAAACTAAAACCTAAAATTTAAAGAATGTGTAATAAAAATCTAAAACATCAAAGAAAAAATAAAAATTAAACTAAAAACTAAACTTAAACCTAAAACTAAAACCTATATCTAACCCTAAAAACCAAAATCTGAAACTAAACTTACAACTAATACTAAAAGCCTAAACCTACAACTAAGAAAATATAAAACTAAAACTAAATTAAGAGATATTATAAATTAACTATAGTAAAATGTAATTAAAATATTTTTTTATTGCGGAATTGTTTTAATATAAAAAACTATTTTCTAATTTATATACCAAATAATAAAATATAAATTGGTTTACATTTCAGAAATTTTTAGGTAAAATATAATAAAAATCATAAATAATGTAAAGTTAAAATAAAATAATTAACAAAAGAAGAAGTTGTTTTTACTTGATAAATCAGATTTTAATAAAAAACTAAAAAGACTAATTGAAGAAGAGGCAAAGGAGTGTGGATATCCTTACCCACTATTTTCCATGCATCCAAGCTTATATTGTGTGGTAGGAGCTTTTCCTTAGATTTGTAGATGTGGAATTTTGTTTGAGATTCAAACTTGGTGCATCTTTATTTGATACTTGGTTTTGGACTATATTTTTTTGTGGTTTTATATTTTTTATTCTTATGGAACATTTGAGATATCCAATCATTTTGAACCATTTGTAGTTATTTGACACTTGGTTTTAGATCTAGATTTTTTTTTTGTGTGGTTTTATATTTTTTACTCTTATGCAACATTTGAGATATCCAATCTTGTACTAAGTTGTAGTAGAGGATTTGAATACGTAGTTCTAGCTTATTGGGCTTAGAGGTGCTCTACAATGAGTATTAAAGAGATGTGTAGGTGTTACCTGTAATGTAAGAAATATTGTATGTCAACAAAATTTAAATATTTTAGTTTAATTTAATTTTATAACACTTTTTAAATTAAATCTAAAATAAAAAGGTATGCGGGAGATGTAGTAGTGTAAAATTTTTATTCCTTAGTCATATTTAATTTTAGTAATAAGCACATAAGAACTTAGTTCTTATAGTAAACTTACAATACAACAAGATTCTTAACCATGTATATTCAATCAATTTTTACTATAGATAATATTAACATGAAAATAGGTTATTATACAATACCATGGGCCAATACCATGGCATATTAAAAACACATACCAAGGAACCATAGCTCATTTCAAAATTAAACTATTTTATATATATTTTAATTTATTTTTATCTTATACCTTCTAAATTAGCTTTGAAATAAAATATGCAAGGGGAGACGTTGGAGTGACCTAAACATTTTGACTTGGCTAAAATAAAATAAAATAAAATTAAATTAAATTAAAAAAATAAAATAAAATAAAAGATTAATAATTAAACTATCATTACATGTTTGACTGGTGAAATTGGCAATAGCAAAAGTGAAAATGAAATAAATAAATAATAATAAAAATAAAAATAAAAATTAATCAATATGAAAAAATTTATAACGTATTGTTTTTGACTAAGTGAAATTACAAAAAAAAATAAAATAAAGAATGATTATATAAGTATGTAAACATTTAAGTATGTCAAAATAAAATAATAAAATAAAAATAACCTTATAAATATTAAATAAAAATGGTCCATGGTATTCATGTGGAATATAGCATATTTAAAGGACGAAATTAAGCAAGCTTAGATCTATTTTAACTGAAGATTTTAGATTTGTAGATGTGGAATTTTGTTTGAGATTCAAAGTTAGTGCATATTTATTTCACACTTGGTTCCAGGTCTAGGCTTTTTGTTGTGGTTTCATATTTTTTTAATCTTATTCAACATTTGAGATAGCCAGACATCTTGTTCTAAGTTGTGGTAGAGGATTTGAATACATGGTTTTGGCTTATTTGGCTGAGAGGTGTTCTACAACCACTATGAGAGAGAGGGAGAGAGTAGATGTTACGTGTAATGTAAGAAAGATTGTATGCCTACAATTTTTTAAATATTTTAGTTTAATTTAATTTTATAACACTTTTTAAATTAAATCTAAAATAAAAAGGTATGCCGTCACTGAAAAAAAAGTATTTCATAGCCATATTTAATTTTAATAATAAGCACATAAAAACTAACTTCTTATAGTAAACTTATAATATAACAAGATTCTTGACCATGTATGTTCACCCAATTTTTACTATGGACAATATTAACATGCAAATAGGTTAGTATACAATACGATGGGCCAATACCATGACATATTAAAACCACATGCCCAAGAACCATAACTACTTTCAAAATCAAAATATTTTATATTTTTATTTATTTTTATCCTATATCTTCTAAATTAAATCTGAAAGAAAATATGCACTGGGAGATGTTGGAGTGCCCTAAAGGTTTTGACTTGGTTGAAATAAATAAATAAAAAAAAAATAATAAATAAATAAATTAATAATTTAATAATATGATACCATATTTTCGATTCTAGAAATTGCACAAAAAAAACAATTTAAAAAAAGATGTTATAATGTAATGTTTTTGACGAATTCAAATTGCATAAAAATAAAAATAAAATTAAAGAAAATGATTAATATAATGTAATGTAAACATTTTAAGTATGTCAAAATGATGTAAAAGGATAAAAATAAAAATAACCTTATAAGAAATAAATAAATATAGCCCATGGTATTCATGTGGAATACGGCATATTTAAAAGAGGAAATTAAATCAACCTAGATCTAATTTAACTCCGGATCTAAGAAGCACCTAGGAGGATCAAATCTTTTGATATACAAACTTCTTTAGAGCTAAGAGAGATTTGATCCCTCTTGGCAGCTGGTAGATCTAATGTTAAGATGGGTATAGGCTAGTATCTAATATAATCTAATTATAGGCTTGTCTCTAAATATATTTCTTAATAAACATTCTATTAAGGTATATTTTCTACATTTCTTTAAAAAAAAAATTAAATTAGAGATAGGAAAATAATTTTTTTGTGCTTCTATTCCTTTTCAAAATATTTTGTGTTTCTATCATTTTTTAGAATATTATACTACCATTTGTATATCTTTATTGAATGTATGGAAAACCTATCATGTAATAAAAATAACATAGAATAGATTATTCATTTGTTGCTTTAAATATTACTTTTTTAACATGGGATTTTTGTTTGTGTTAAAGCAACACCATAGGAATGTTTTCCTAGCTCTTAGAATCTCTATTTGATTTAGTGTTTTTCAGGATTTCTCATGTATTCTAGCTGGGTGGTTCAAAGAAAAAATGGTTTTAGAATTTGTAAAGATTTTGGTGTTGAAATAATAATTTGTATGGTAAAAAATGAGAAAATATTTTATTTAGATTTTTTTTTAAGGAATATATATTGTGTCTAAATTCTCATAGTGTAAAAATGTTTGCATCTAAGAAATATATTATGTAATAAAATTTTGTTTACATCTATTTTAATTCAGGATCTACCAAAAATTTTGAGGGATCAAATATTTTTTGGAGTTATCTTAGAGAAATTTAAATCCCCTTAATTAAGAGATATTAGATTAATAATATATCATTTACATTATTGAAAATAAATATAAAAGCAAAAAAACTTTCAGTATCAAATTTATAATTCCTCATTTACATTGTTGAAAATGACTTCTCTACTCAGCTATTATAATCTAATTACTTTAGAATATTTGCAAACTGGTACATTTAATAGATCAATAATACCAATGTCTTTAAGAATTTGTAATTGGCAAAAATTGAAGTATATATATATATAGTAAAAACATAAAAGCAATTAATGAATATAAGTGTACAATTTTTTACTCACTCGATCTTATTAGCTACAAATCACTTGACATAGATGCTTTGAATAGAAAAATTAGATACAAACGTACTGAACAATCCAAAAATTATTTTAAGAGATATAGACTCTTCCTTATTCATGACCATGGTCCTTGAAAATTTCCATGAATTGGAGGAATGAGAAGGGAACAAAGCAACATATAAAACAATAAAAGGGCATATGAATTAAAGAAATACTAGATTAAAGAAACAAAATATAAGGATATTGTTACACACAAAGGGAAACAAAAGGCAACTATAGATTCTTTTAAGTTATATATATTTAATGTTTCTAAGTTTATCAAAATAATTTATACTTTTTATAAGTACACATGACATGACCACATATATTTATGAATGAAGATATGTGTGTTTCCTTCTAAGAAAGATATTTGTCTATGACAAACACAATTTTGGAATTATGTTTAGTAACAAGCGAGGAGGAGAATTTAGGGAACTATTAACGTAACTAAAAGAAACGATCTTATTCCAATTGAGGTAATGGGTGCAATCTGGATAACACATGGAGAAATAGAAGATATTTAAATTTAATATTCTATTCTTTGTTTTTAAAATTAAAACGAGTTCATCTACCTTTCATATCAAATCTTTGGTGGTGTACAAGAGGAAGAAAATTCTCTTGAAATCAAACCTTTTATTCCAAATCTGAGTTGTTCAAAATAGGTGTCGTTACCCAAGATAACATTATTCTAGGACGAAAAAGCTAGATATTGTATTATATGAGAGATATAAAAAGGCAATCTGTTTACATCTGAAGATGACCCATAGCTCTGGATCAAAATAGATACATCATGGAAGCACAACTCCAGAAAACAAAAATATTCCTGCTAGGATAGACAGATCAAGGAGATACCCATCTATATAATGATCCAAGATCATAGAGGGCGTAGATCCAAAACATAAATCGACTAGCAGAAGCAAACCATAAACATGAGCATACATAGGAAGAGGAATCTGCTAAGAAAAGATCAAGAAGCAACATCATAATACCATAATGAGCCAAGGGGAAGCTTGTGAGACAAGCTTACACAAACTAGAAGTCAGGGAGAGAAAAATCTTGGATAAAAAAGATTTCCCCTTCAGAAAAGACTTGCAAAAACCAATAACCTAGAGCTGATTGAAGACCCATTTTTGACAGAGAGTTAGCCTGCAAATTTTTATCCCTACTAATATGGTGAATTGAGCCTCCAACCAAACATCCCTAGAAGAAACTGATCCTATCCATCCAGCCAACAAGGTGAGGCATTAATATATAACTATTTCTTGAGACGAAATCCACCATAACTTTTGAATCTCCAAAAACAGAGACATCCTGAATATCAAGAAAGAGACAAAATTTTAACAGGCCAGTGAGAGCCATAGCCTCCGATTTACTGTTGGAGCCTTTCCCCCCATTCTAGTGAATGGAAAAATGTGTGTTTTCGTTAACCATAATGAGAACTCCACAGCCACAAGAGCCTTTCTATTCAGCACCGTCGAAGAACGCCTTAGGGAAAGATGAGAGCTCCTTTGATAGATCTGCACAAGCATCCTTTTTTTGCTTGAGAGGCTTCTGCGGAAGGGCTTCAAAGGAAGCAACAATATTAAAGAAGATTTCCGAGAAAGGAGATTTGATGCCATTGAAAATAGTGCTATTACACCACTTCCAAATGATCCACAGAGAAATAATAAAGATCCTTCTCCATGATTCCTTCTACTCGCTGTACCATAGAAACGCTTCAATAATTGAAGCATGTGTCTTATGCTGGATTCCATAATAGATCTCCAAAGCCTGCCATATTTGTTGCAATTTTTTGCATTCAAAAAATAAATGAACGTTATTTTCCCCCTCTAACCTGCATAAAGAACATAGACCTGACCTGTGCCATCCTCTTTTCATTAAATTTTCCCAGGTTAAATTCTTGTTGTGGAAATTTAGCCAAGCGAATAAAATCATTTTTGAAGGGAAACCATCCTTCCAGAAAATTCGAGGGAATACAAGATTGCACGCAAGCATCCTTGAGCCAATTAAATGCTAATATACATCTTTAACGCGGACTATATTCATATCTTTCGAAAGATTCCAGATAAGATAATCAGAATCCATTGATCGAAAAATGCCACAGTTTCTAAGGCCTGACCTAATGCGTTCCCATTGAAGAGCAATCGCCTGAGGCATTTCCAGAACATCTTCATCTTTCCATAGAGGAATGGATCCCTGCTAGCCAGCAATCAAACTGTCCCAAAAGAAAGGACCTCTTCTATGAAAGAATTTCAATAAAGATTCAAGTATATTGACCTCCTCAGCGCCATGCAGGAACTGATCCTTTCCAATAAGGATCTTACTACCATATTGAAAACGCCAAATTAAGTTCTTTAAAAAACAATTTTCTATCTTGCGAAATCTGAGCCAAATTGAAGAACCATATGAGGTGTCGATCTTTCCTTTTCTGAACCAGAATGGTAAGTCCTTCCTTCCTAAGTATTTCGTCTGAATAGTGATACTCCATGGACCTTCTCCATGAATTGCTCTCCACAGCGACTTGCATAAAAGAGCCTTTCCGAAAGTGCACATATCAAGCAAACCCCAACCTCCGATACTCTTTGGCAATGAGATACTGGATAGCTTTGAGAGATGGAATTTCCTTCTTTCCGCTTGACCACCCCAAATGAAGTTAGTTGTTACTCTATTCATGCTTTTAATAATACTCATTGGAAGAAAATATAAATGCGCCCAGTAAACCGCGAGTTGATTTAATACTGATTGCGCCAGGATCACTCTTCCCCCCAGAGAGAGGCATCTGTATTCCCAAGCTGAAATCCTCTTATAGAATCTATCCAGGATCCATTGCCAATCTATTTTTGAGTAACCATATGCTTTTATCTGAAAACCCAAATATTTGATGCCACAACTAATGGATTGCGTTTTAATTCCAAAAATATCAGATAACCATGCAACATCATCCTGATTTATATCATTGTGATAGATTGTTGACTTCTCATTGTTAACTTGCAAACCCGTAGCCTTTTGGAAACTTTTTATGATTTCATAGAAGCATATCCAGGTGAACTTGCAAAACAGGCCGAATAAAATGATATCATCTACAAATAAATTGTGGGAGATTGAGTTATTTCTGCAGATTTTCAGGGGGTGGCACATGTTTTCCTTGACAACCTTATTGATATGCAGGCTAAGAGAGTTCATTGCCAGAATAAATAAAAGCGGTGAGAGGGGGCATCCTTGACGAAGACCCCTAGTCGCACGGAAAAAAGGAGATGGAATCCCATTGATGATGATCGCATAGTCCACCATTTCAACGCAGGCCATGATCCAGTTGATCATGTTGGATCTCAACCCAATCTTTGCGAGCAAACACCTGATGAAGCCCAAATCTAGGCAATCGTATGCCTTCCAAAGATCGATCTTGAGGATAACCGCATCACATTTTTTAGAATGAATAGCATACAGACCTTCTTGAGTACTTGCAACTGCATCATGAATGTTTCTTCCTTTTAGAAAACTGTGTTGTTCCTTTGTTAGGAACTCTGAAAAAACTCCTTTGGTTCTCTCTGCTATGATCTTCGATACAATCTTGAAGGAGATGTTACAAAGGGAAATCGGCCTAAAGTCCTTGAAAGATTGAGCATCTCCCTTCTTAGGAATGAGCGCTATATTAGTGGAGGAGATTTTTTGATTGATACTACCCGACATTCTGGAACCCTCTACCATCCTCAACAAGTCAGCTTTGATAAGATAAAAAAAGTGAATGACAAATTCTATCGTCCAGCCATCTGGACTGGGGCTTTTGTCCCTTTTAAAGGATTTCATAGTTGTGAGCAGCTCCTCCTCTGAAACTAGCTGGAAGATTTGATCATTTAAATCACCATCAAACATCCGTGGGAACAGATAAATTCCCCATAGAATATCCTGGATTTTGCATTCTTTAGATCTTTTATACTGATTTTTGAAAAATTCCACTGCCTCATTTGTTATATCCTATTCAGAATATAGGAAGCCCCCTTTTCTATCACTGATTTTCCATATAGAATTCTTTTCTCGTCTGGAGTTGGCGAAATTATGAAAAAATTTTGAATTCTTGTCTCCTTCTTTCATCCATATCGCTCCGCTCTTTAACCTCCAGAAAGCTTCTTCTTGTTCCAAAATCTTCATTTTTTTCTTTTGAAGATCCTTTATTCGACATCTCATTTCAAAAGATAAGGTATTAGAAGCCATGGATTCCGTGGCACTATCTAGCTCCTTTTGAATTTCCCGGAGGTCTTTTTTAATTGCTTGCCTTTTTTCGAACTGCCACTCTTTTACTACCTTTCGAATTGATTCCATTTTATCCCTGAAAGTCATTAAAATAGGAAAAGATTTCGGAGACGACATCTCATTCCAAGCTTTTAAAATGATGTCATTAAACTCTAATCTTCTAAACATGTTTTGTTGAATTTAAAAGGGTAGCCTTTTCTGAACCCCTTTTCCCTCCATCCTAGGATAATCCGTCTATGATCAGAAATGAAGACATTCTCGATTGTTGAAAAAGGCATGCCCAGAATGTCGATTAGACTAACATGAAGAATAAATCTGTCAATTCTCTTGGCAAAATAAGCCTTCTCGACCCTTCCATTTTCCCATGTAGGGAGCAATTTGGGAGGGAGAATGTCAACAAAATTTCTGCTTAGAAGCTCATTTTTAATTCTGTCAGCAATAGGATCCTGTTTCTTATTAATGCCCCAAATTTCGTCCATATTAAGGGTGATATTTAGGTCACCTGCAATCAATCAAAATTCAAAATAAAAAATTTCTGAAGCAAAGAGACTTTCCCAGAAAGACGATCTGTTCTTGTAGGGAGCATATATATTCAGAATATTTATAGGACATTATGCCCCTTATTTGAGCCAATATGAGGATGCCCACGAGACAGCTATAAGCTTTTTCACTGATCCAGTGTGGATCCCATAACACCGCTAAACTGCCAGATAGGCCGTTAGCTTCCACAGCAAAAATGTGCCAAAGGGGAAACATTTTCTTGAAATAAGAAACTATTACAGAAGTAGCATGCATGGTCTCTTGAATTAAGATGATTTTCGGTCTTGCCGACATAAAGAAATTCTTTAAGGCCAAAAATTTTAGGTCTGCTCCCAGACCTCTAATGTTCACTGATAAGATGAAATTCATTTCAAAGGAGATTTGGCCATGCTTGCTCTAAGAGGCCTTTCTTTAGTCATATCAATGATTGGAATGTCAATCAGGGAAAGATTACTGATTCCTCTGCCTACACCCTCTCCCCTCCCCCTGAAATGCCTACTGCCCCTATTATTCTTTCTCCTCACCGTAATATTACTTGCAGAATTGGGGCTAATCTTTGGAGAGCTACGATTTCCGGGCTTATGAACTGTGAGCGGCCTGAGTTCTAGAGATTTTTTGGATAAAAGGTAGTCTAGATCACTACCAATCGAGTTTGTAGGCGATGAATTAGGAGAGTTAACAGGCGTGGGAGCAATCATCGGTTCTTTTCCTTTTCCAGCTGGTGAATTCTCCTTTTTAGGGGACGACGATGATGACTGAATATGGAGGACTTCCTTGCTTATTAGGGAATGAGTAATAGGAAGAGGATTAGGGACTGCATGATTGGAGGACGGTTCCAAAGGAGATTTTGGAGGACGGGGAATTTCATAATTAGAGGCGGTATCCAGAGGGGGCATTGAAGGAGAAATTCTATACATGGGATCCGAGTCTTTGAGTGGCAGGGGAGATTTCAGATAGTCATCATTTAATTCCTTATGATGAACAGACGGAGACTGGCTTTTTGGAGATGCTGATTTCTCGGATTCTAGGGAAGAGGCTTTTAATCTATGAGACTTTTCCGCGAATTTGGTTAAACCATGATGTTTTCATCTTTTAATAGAATGCCGCATGCAATTATTGATAAGGTGACCAGTGTGATGGCAAGCTGCGCACCTAAAGGGCACACCCCAGAAATCTAGCCTCTGTCTAATATTTTGCTCTTTCCAACATATATCAATGTGTTCCGGAAAACCTCCTCTATAGGCTTTTTCTATCAGTGTCCAGGCCATTCTTTTGTCTTTCTCCCCTAAGCACCACAGATCAACATAAACACACCTGTCTATAGCATTTCTAATTTATGTTAAAGTCTCCTTCGAACATAATTCTGGAGGCAAACCGAGAAGTTTAACACATATCAGGTTATTAAAAGGAGTGCTTTTTAAAGGGTTATAACCCAAGTACCATCTATGTAAGGCTAGAAAGCTTCGACCATAAACCCATTGTTGATTGAGAATGGTTTCCAGGTCAACCACACTAAGAAAGTGAAAGCAATACCACTCCTTTAATAACTTGGTCATGATCGGAACATATCCTATTAATGGCTTCCACCGCAATTCAAGCCAGTTTCTCATTTTTTGGTCATCCATCTCCGGGAAACGCCACCGACCTACCAGTGCATTATCCTGAAGGCTTCCTATGCGGTTTTCCAGGTGGACGTTGTCAATTTTTATGGCTGCATGAGGAGGAATAGATTTAACCGGCTTTTGACTCTTCCTTGAGCGATCTACATCATATGCCCTTCCTTTTAGCTCTTTCTCAAATATATTATCCCCTTGAGGGCCCAAAGGACAAATCATCATATCATCCAATGTGGACTGCCAATCATTAGACAGCTTGGCATTGTCATGGAGGGACTCTGCCTGGATGGCCGCATGGACCATTGCCTCCATGGCAGATGTGTCCAACGGATACTCCATTCATAAATAGAACACCTAATCCTTATCTCATAAGTACTGGAGGAAATCCAAGGAGGATGTGATTCGGGCACTGCAAATTGACAGGACAGGGGATGTCTGAACGAAATGCCTAGAGAGAGAAAGATCAAATACCTCTCGGCTGACCAAAGTACATGCTAAAGGAAACCTCGGGAAACAAAAGGCACTTTCTCGAAAGGGGTAGTTTTTAACTACTAGGCCATATGTCCCCCTATTAATAGACGGATGACAATATCATGAGCTGGATTGCGTCATAAAGGAGAGATATTTGAAGAATGACAACTCCATTTGATTCAAGCATTTACTCTCGTCCTAAAATAGAATTAAATGTCCTGAAAAGCAATAGATAAGGATCTAGAGTGATCTACCTGAGAAAGTACTGAAAAGTAATGGGAATTCAAGCCTTATACCAAATACCAGAATCTAGCAACCTAGGGAGAAACCAGATCGGGAAAACCAGGGATGTTTGACAGGAGAGAAGCAAGAGCCGAAGACTCTACTACAATTCGGAGGACTTTCGAAACTTGAATCTGAAATTTAACTTAGAAATCCAATTGCTCTCCCCTAAACATAGAATAGATCCTCATGAAACTTCTTCGGGGCAAACTATACAACAATAGAAAAATTCACATACACACCACCATGGTCCTAGCTTAAAACGAAAGTCTGTGCATGGCTTTGAGATGACACAAAAATTTTGAAATCTTAAAACCCGAACCCATGACCAGCAGGAGAATGGCTTTTTAGACATGAGAAGAGTTACATATACTAGAGAATAAGGAACACTTTTCTTCTACAAACGAACAACCTTTTGTGGAATAAAATTCATGTATTTCTTTAGTAAACGATAATCACATCCAGAATTTGTTAATTCTTGTAAACTGCTTCTTTCCTTTTAATCTAAAACCATTTAAAAATAGTAAAAACATAGTAAAAGATCAGAAGTCCAACCTGGAGATGCAGACGCGCTGAAGCTGAGGTGCATTCGGTAAAACAAAGAGGATGTCTCAATCGTAAATAGCTGAAACCATAAACATATAAAACTGAGGGGATAAGCTCACCACTGCATCTTGAGGACGCAGGGAGAAGGCAGTAAATATCAGGGGACATAAGAGATTTGAGTCAGGTTGACTAGAAAATGAGAAAAAGAGCTAAACCTTCGAGTAACCGAGCTCTTTTAAGGACTGGGAGAAAGACATGCAGATCTAGATTCAATAGATGTCATCTAGTGAGAATGCATGAGAAGTGGACTCCATAGAAAATATGGCATAAGGAGGCGATCTGGGATAATGAGCTCTTGCGTAGGATCGTTGTTACGCACTTAAATTATGTTTATAGCATGTCATACCACTAAACCCGACTCTGGTTGGCTGCCATTACCTGTACACCTCCGCTCAGCCGTCGCGCTCCCCACACTATTGTCGTTACCCAAGATAACATATCATACCAAATAATTGAGTATGAACACATGAAAACCCTAGCACAACACAGCAAGGAGGCAGCTAAGAAAAGAGAAACATATTGAGGTTTTCTATCTTCCCAAACTGAAGAACCCACTAAATTCTGCAAAGATATGGAGTCTCAAATCCGGTTGCCAGAGGCTGTTAGAACATTCGTTTTAATCGATTTTATGGTCGGAGTGGAGAAAAACCAGTTCGATAACTAATTTGGGAGCCTTTTAAAATATCTTAATTAAAAATGACTATCGTGACATTAAATAACTTTCTTATATTCTATAAATTGGGAAACACAAAGAGAATCTCAAGAACAAAATAATCTTGAAATGCTCATCCATGTCCATATATCCAAATATAAAATTATTGTGGGCAGCTCCGATATTTGGAAGTTGGAAGAAGCAAAACTTTGTGGAAGGTGGAGGGCGAAATACAACTATTAGCCGTGGCTGTATTTTTGTCTGAAATTGGTGGCCATGGCATGTTTCCTTTTGTGAATCCACACTTTGAGAACATGTCGACTGACACCAACTCCATCCTTGTGTTTCTGCCATCTCCACTCCATACTCTACACTCGTCCTGCTTGTGCGTGAACTCTGATCTGAATCGCTTCAAGGTTCTTCCCACTATTACTCTTGTGAGGTTACAAATGCACCCTTTTTTTTAATTTTGAAAAATTATATTGCGAGATTACAAATGCAGCTTTGCTTTTAATTTTGAAAAAATTAGGGTATAACCTTAGGGTTTATTTTTTTTGAGCAATTTTCAAAAATTATAAATTTTTACTTTTAATTAGAAAATGACTAATTATCAAATTATTTTATAGTATTAGATTATAATAAATTATTATAAATTCTTAATATCTTCTTAAAATTTATTTATAAATATTTTATAGTTTGATTAGTGAGGTCTATAAAATTTGAAATAAATTTCTATCTTACACTTTATATACCAATGTTTATAAACTTTTTAATAAGCTTTTTTCTTTAACATTTTTAATACTCTTTATATTATTATTAAATAGCATCACCACAATAGCGTGACAAAGATATTCTACATTTTATATAACAATGTTTATAAACTTTTTAATAGGCTTCTATCCTTAACATTTTCAATACTCTTTATATTATTATTAATGAACATCACCACAATAATGTGCCAAAGAGATGCTCCAATGAGCCTATGGTAGCCTCTTGGAACTAGAATGGGAGAAGATTCAAACTTGATATTGACTTTTGAACACAATCAACACGTTGTTTGTACTTCCATAAAGGAATCATGAAACACCTACATAATAACAAGATATTCTCCATAAGTAATGATGAAATACCTACATAACAAGATATTTTCCTTCTCCTTTCAATATGGGAAAAGTTTTTACCCTCTCCTTTCAAGATGCAGAATGTTTTGTGTCACATACAGAGTTAAAACACGAGCTCGTCTCCTACTCTCACTCCCTCTTAATGGATCCCACTTCAAATGCATTTGTAGATATTCAAGGAATTATGTCTCATATCCCAAAATTAATTCATTTGTTGTAGAATGAAGGCATGATGCAAGAAGTATCGCTTGTAGAGATGGATGATGCAATGATGGCAATGTTAAATAGTTAAGGATTGGAACCTTGTAAAAGTTTGCAAACAATCCTTCCACAATAAACCAAGTTTTGTTTTCTGAAGTAAGGAAAAAACTCTTCAAAAATGTGGAAAAAATCCTTGAACCCCACAAAGTCTCTCCAAATAAGCTCTTCACTTCTTCTTCATGAGCTATGAACCTTATAATTTCTTATTTTCTTTTCTTATTTGAACAAGTCTACATTTTCTTGACCATATTAATTGAGATGCTCCTTCTCACATTTAAATTATAGTGCATTTGAGATAGAGACTAGGCCGACCTTTCCATTGGCTCGCTCGACTTACCAACTAGCCGGAATTGCTTTTGCAATTGGAAAAATGTATAGTGAATATTCTAAAAATAATTACTTCTCAATCATGAGGAGGTGGATGGAGTGCCTTATATAATTAGAAAGTTCCCGGGAAAAAAATTCCAGCCATGTATGTTCTGCTTCCATTTGAGCTAGGTAAATGGAGCAAGAATGCATTCAAAGGTAGGGTATCCAAATGGGGCGTCATAAATACAAAAACAATATTTCAAACTATGCTATTTAAATATGTAACTTTCTCTTTTCATTTGGATAAACCTTGGCATCAATGAAAACTTGTTTGAATAAACATTGGGTAATGTTCATCACATTCAAATATTAAGCTATGATTCTCACATTATGATGAAACTAAATTCCAATCTCTTTGCAAGACGAGGCAATGTTTGTCACATTGTGAAGTTACGTAACATCATCTATTACAAACAAACACACATACATAACATTATCCATTACAAACACACACATACATATGCATCATATAATGTAGGCATGCATTTTAAAAAATAGTATTAAAATAAAAGTAATCGCTAAACATAAATAAAAATTTCAATATGAACATTCTATATATAAAGACATAAAAATAGGGAAAATTTTCTCATAACGACAGAAGTTCCTTTTCGAACCCAGTAGAATAAATATGCATAACTCCTCTGTGAATTTACATGTGTCTTTTAAAACATGTATTTCAATACATGTCATGAATACAATACTTCAATGACTATATTAATTGAAATAATTTTATATCAACTTTATATATAGAGAAATTGAATGAGAATTTCATTGAAAATAAGAATATCCTATTTCATTTATGGATGCTTTAACCATAACAATATAGGTAGAGGGGGTGTAAATTATTTATTATTCAACAAGAATTGTATGCATGTTATTTAAAGAAATATTAATAAAACCAAATTCTTTTGTTTGGTTGATAAGTGGGTGAATCCTGAAAATCACTCTTACCCTATAGCTGAGAGGCCACGACTCAGGGGTGTCTAAGCCGTCAAAGTCACCTAGGGATCGCACCCGGCCTAAACCGCACCAGTGAGAACCATGCTGGATTTTTTGGTATCAGCGAGACTAGAACCAATGACCTTTGCTTACGGAGCACCTTAACAGCGTGCTCCTTCACTGACTGTTCTAAATCTTTTTGATATTAATAAAACCAAATTCAATTCGAATTAAAATATTTAAATTTCTACCTTAAGTAAAATACTGCAAGATTCAATACATATATACATGAATGCGTACATATAAATAAATTGAAAGTGAAATGAATATTATAATTAAAACATTTCGAGGGAGAAATGTCAACCATTCCATGTTCGAAATGTAATTGAGATACACATGCACACATAGAAATATGAAAATTGGAAGTCACAATTTGTTATGTATCTATAAAGATAAATCATTCAAATAAGAAGATATTTTTTAATTTATTTTCCAATTTGAAAAAAACTTTTAGCATTTGATCCCTCTCAATGGAAAATAAATTCCAAACTAAATAGATCCGATGATAACCATGGCTGACCATTTCACTATGGTTGACCACATTGACTATGCTTACCATGTTGGTCATGTTGATCATAGTTTGACCAAGTTGAACATCTCGATGATGGTTGATAATAATAATAATGGTTGACCATTATTTGACCATGGTAGCCCATGTTGAGAATATTTAAACATGGATAACCATGGATGACCATGTTGACCATGGTGGGAAATTATGTTTGTGGTTGACCATAGCTAACAATGATACCCACGACTAATCATGGATTTCCACTATCAGTAATTGTTAACTATGAATGTCTAACTTTGGCCATGTATGAAAACGCTTGAAATGTTAGTCATGGTTGACCACGTTCACCATGTTTGAATGTGACATGGGGATATCACATTATGACATATGGATGTGTTCTTCAAATTGTAACATTAGGTTATGTTCATCACATTGTGACATTGGACAATGTTTGTCACCTTATGAAATCTATACTTTTAAGTGAGTGTAGGTTTTGATAGTTGTTGATGTTGTAGAGAATTTTCTAAAAAATTGTGTAAAGGGTTTCTAAGCCATCCAACATTTTGGGTACTCACTTCACCCATCATTAGGGAAAAAAAAACATAATGATATCAAATGAGAGCTAAAGAGCCTTTGATAGAGAAGAATATAAGGTAGGCATTAAGAAAGTAATATTAAATCAATAATGTTAATTTTTAAAGAATTAAACTACTTTAATTAGGTCAAGTCAAAAGGTAGTCAACTCAAAATTTTTTAATAAGTAATGGAGAATAAATATATATTAAATAAATCAAATCAAGGGTGGAATTGGAGTGATAAGGATTAATATTTAATAAATAGTGGGGAGGAGTGGGTGCGAAACAAATAAATTAATATAGAAATAATCAAATTAAGCTATACGACGTTAGATTTTGGTAGAATCGCTTATTTTTTCTAGTCATGATTTATGTCAAAGAGGCTAATCAACACAAGATCTAAAAAATCCCATAAAAAGTTTCAAGAGAAAACACCTAGAGACATTTGAATTAAGTTAACTGACCAATAAAAGTGCATAAGTATAACTTAGAAAAAATTACTAATTAACAACAATTAATTGACAAAGATCCAAAAACATCTAGAGTTTCACATTGACCGAGTCTAAGATGATCTTCGTCATTTATAAATATTTAATCATTTTCGTTGGTGATCCAATGAGAGATTATAAAAGAAAATTGAAGGGGATGGAGATAGACACACTTGAGTATATCAAGCAAGATGGAGTGTTAATCACTTGGGCAGATTGAGCTATCGAATGTTGTGATTTAGTAGGAAGAAGAGCTCGAGCTAGAGCAACAGTGATTTAGGGAGAAACAACAAATATTTCTGGTGGAGTTCTAGTGCAATAGAGTTAGTAGAACGAAGGCTGGATACTTCCACATAGAAACTGCATAGGGGTTTCATATAGCCTCCATTGAGGTAGTTTGATTCAACCAAGTAGGAGGTTGATTTAGTTTCTCAGTAATTGGATAATTTTCCAAAGGACAAGTGAATTCATCTTAGTGGGAGAGAAAGTTGGATTAATGCACATCAAAGAAGATCTGTGTAGACAAGTTACAGGCTATGTAGAAGTCAGTGTAGGGGTGATTTAGCTTCTAGTTTGAGTGGATTAGAAGATTATGAATTGATTGTGGAG
>APFE030332780.1:6258-48466 GCA_000404065.3 Pinus taeda
ATATATATTAAAAACATTTAAAAATTATTAATATATATATGTGCAATCATAAAGCATTAATAGTGTGATGAGAAAATGAGAGGCACTGCTATTTTATAGCTTTAGAATTGGTTTCTAGAAGTCATTAGAAACCCTAAACTAATTAAAAATTAATTAGCAAAAAAAAAAATTTTAAAAACAAGTGTCAATTTGATGGAAACGTGGCCCGTACGGCGTGGAAACGCGTTTCCGTACGTACGGGGCGAGTTTCCATTTCGGGAAACGCGCCCGTACGTACGGAAACGCGTTTCCACGCCGTACGGTACGGGGAAACGCGTTTCCGTTTCGTTTCCCCAGGGAAACGACCCCTAGGCCCACGTTTCCTGCAACTTAGCCTAGTACACATCCTTTGCATATATCATCATGCTCAGTACTAAGAACTGGAACTCCTATAACAGTCTCTCTGAGCATCCTCAGTGCTCCATGGTGTAAGTGTCCCATTCGTCTGTGCCATAGCTCATTCAGTTCCTTTTCACCATTAAGATTGTTTCCTATTAGTGCCATTGGAGACTCGAGCTACAACCTATACAGTTTGTTGCTTTGAGCTCCAATTTGTCTCTTCTTTTTCCATCTTGGATGTCTGACATATACTTTCTTTCCAATGAAGCATACATCATATCCCAGGCACATGCAAAGCATTAGTGGCTCGAATGTTGGTTCTTTCTTCTGTCTGAAATGTTATGGTGCCTCTCCCTACTGGAGTACACTTCATTATGTTTTCCATAGTAATCTGGAAGTCCATTTACTCTTCTTGATAGCTCAAGAAATATTCTCGTACTCTAGTCATATGGGCTGAAGCCCCACTATCAATGTACCAAACATCTGCTGATGTTGACCTTGCCAAGCAAGCGAATTCTTCTTCTAATCTAGAAGATAATCCAAAGACATCTGGATTTTCCATCCTTCTTTGTGCTATTTTCCTATCAATTTATGACGCTTTTCTGCCCCAGCAACAGCTACGAAATACCTGCATCCCAACTGAAGATCTGTTGTGCAAGGAAAATTATGTTACTCCCTTCTGCCTCTGGTAAGCTTCGATTTGGAGATCGAATTTCTCTGTCAACTCACTCAGAGAAATCGATTTCTCCTCAAAACTTCGTCCTTCTTTGCCTTCGAACTGCGCTGCCTCTAGGGTTTCGAATTGTTGCCTCTGTAGTAATTTCGAAATCCTTTTCCTCTATGCTTTTGAGCTCTTCTGCTTACAATCTGTGCTCTGATACCATGTGAAAATTTCTAGATAGAAGTCCAACTACAGTGACTGATATTATTTCTTCTACTTATTAATTCATTTAAAGGTAATTCACAGTGCTTCTATGACAAATATCAAAATAAATTCTACTGCAGCCTTCACAATTAAAAATATTGCGGAAAGTAAATGCAAGGAAAAATACCATCACAAGTATAATCACAATGACAGTTATTTGTGGACAATTGTCCCCGAAAAAACCCAATGCGGGAAAACTAGTGCAACAGATGAGGGTTTCTTTATTAATCTTCATAAAAAGTCTCATGTACAAGATACAACCAGCAGAATAGAAAAGGAATTTCTGTGAGAAATTTACTGACAGTTCTCTCACACTTCCCAGTGAGATTCTAATCTAGGAGAGGACCTATTGCCCTCTCTGTGTCTCACTACGTCAGCTTCTGCGTGAGGACTGCACAGTCCTAGTGTCAGCCTCTGCGTTGTCCCTCTATGTCACAGCCTCTACGTTATCCCTTCTCTGCTTTGTGTCTTTTGCTCTTGCACTCCCGACTGATGCTGCCACCCTCTCTCTCCTCGTCACCTGCAACTCTCCCTCTAAATCGATTTCCTCTCGCCAAACTTTGACCAGTGAGAAAATCGATTTTACTCAGGTAACTGAGTATCTGCTTGGTGTGTCTTCCAAATGCCCATTGAAATCCTTCTTATAATCCTCCAGTTGAGAACCAACGACCCATATTAGATTCTAATCAGTGGCTCAGATCATTTCGACTCGATCTTCATCTTCTTCTAGAAGTTTCACCCACATTTAAATTAATACCCTTTAATTATTTTAATTTCCTAAATTTAGACCTAGGGCCCCATTAAAAATAATTAATTATTTTAATAAAATTGTCTCTGGGTGAAATGTCCCAAAACTATTTCTGGGTATTATGGAATACATGTGTCCAAGCCTCCCTACAAATTTTGAGACTTAGAGCACATCCAATGCTACCAAAAATTAACACCAACATACCTACAATTGCGTCAATCATTCATCTACATAAGCATCTACATTTGAAACTTTTTTGGACTATTTGTCAAAGTCTCCTTTGGATTTCATCTTTGGTAAAGATATTGCAATAGATGGACATAGTGATGTGGACAAATCCAAGTATTTCATTGAACAAATTCAGCTGGTGCATCAAAGGGTACAAGAACAACTAGAGAAAATCCAAGCCAAGTACAAAGCAAGACATGATAAGCATCGGGTTGATCATGATTTCCAAGTTGGAGATCAAGTTTGATTATGCATCAGCAAGGTAAGACTACAAGGTGAAGGTAAAAATCTCAAGCCAATCAGATATGGTCCTTTCAAAATCTTGGAGAAGATTGGTAACAACACTTTCTGATTAGATTTGCCAACTTACATGCAAATTTATTCTATTGTGAATGTGGAAAACGTGAGATTGTATGAGCCTCCTATGATTCATGATCAAGAAGAGAATGTTTAGATTCCATTAATAGAATATTTTTCTCCTGAATATTTAAATGAGTTGCAAGAAGACTCAATTCTTAACATAAGAAAAGGACTTCATGCAAAATCAATGTGGAGTATCTTCGAATGGGGCTCAAAGGTACCAATCTAAGCAAAGCAAGGCGGATAGAGATCAAGAGAGTAAGGGAGTTGTACCCTCACTTACTTGCTGAGTAAAAACAGACTTTTGGTGGTCTAAAAGCTTTCAGTGGGGAGGAATGATCCAAGGGATAAAAAAAAATGCTAAAAAATGAAAGTGTTCAAAATCTCCCGAAACCGACGCTAAATCGTAGATCTCGTCATTATGAATTCAACAATGCTTGAATCACCTCAATTCGACACTGTATGAGGAAGTTATCATGTTCTTAAGTGTTTGGCAAACAACTAAAAAGTCAACTTGCAAGGTTGACTAGGCAGTGTACAAATGCCACGTGGCAATCTGTACGATGACTTCATGCTAACATCATCTACTGATCGGGCATTATGGGAGCCAATCAACAAATGACGCGTGGACCAATTATATGGGGACACTTGGTGCATCATTATTGGTTAAAGGCTTTGAGGGATGGGCCAATCATGGAGTGACACGTGGCCCAATCTTAGGGCACCATGTGGCACTCTGAATGAGGCCAAAATTTTGTTAACGAACTGGCAAGCCTTTGACAAAATTGAACATGGGACCTTCAACCAGCAAAACGAGCGCCCAACTGTTGGGCCATAGGTGATTCTTATTAACTATGGTCGCCCACTTTTATTTAAAGTTTAATGGTTCCGTGGTTGGGGGAGAGGGTCGAGTCGGGCCCAAGTTATATTACCACTACGTGACCACCGGTGAGAAGGTTGGAGGGGCGGAGCGCGTGGCACTCAGCGCCCTAGGCCTAGGTTTCATTGACTACCACGAGACCTAGAGCGAAGCCAGGGATGCGTGTGGCACTCCGTGCCCCAAGCCCAAGTTTCATTAACTACCACGAAACCGAGAATGGAGCCAGGGATGTGTGTGGCCTATGGCCCACGCCCCTCGATCATAGGTATTGCCACATGACCAGGCAGGGAGCGAAGGTTTCAACGGAGGGGCTTCACCCATAAAAAAAATTATTTATTGTTTAAACAAAACAACACCAAACACCCCGAAGAATGTGGATCGAACCCGAGACCTCCGAGTTTCAAACAAAATGCTTTACCAATACGCCAACAACCATTTTGTTGCAAAGTTTTTGCAGAGGGCGAGTTTTGTAGAGTTGTTTATAGGCAGTTTGGAGAAGGAGGCTTATCTTGGCCATTTTTCAGCCTTTTTGAGCTCAAGAAGAGCCTACACAAGGATTTTTTCGCATTCTGGACGCAAAGGCAATGTTATTTTTGCAATTTGAGACATGTATGTTGATGTATTTGAACATTTGAGCATATAATAAAGATGGCCACCATTGGAAGTTGGACTCGGAGACGTAGCCTAGGAACGGTTAACTCCGTCATCAATTTGCTATGTTTTCATGCTACTTATTGTCCATTTTAACAGTTAAAATCTGAAAATTTTACTTTAGTTTGTGTGCTTTTGCAATCACAATCCATTGCTTAAAAGACATAAACTAGCTTGCAAAACAATTCATGAAACCTTCATCTTTAGTTTCAGATCAGTGAATGTGTCTCTTTAGATGCTCTAGTTAATACAGGAGGTTTAGCCCTCTGGTGGAACCCTAATGAGGTCGTCTTCCACAATTGGATGGATTCTACTCACTTTCTCACATGTAGGTTTAGGTATGTAGGCACGAAAGAATTTGTGTTTCTTTCGGCGGTCTATGACCCCCCAGGGATGAGAGATTAGAAACTCTTTTTGCAGCACTTAAAGAATATAAAACAACTGATAGGTAACTCCTTATGGATAGTGGGAATAAATTTCAATATTATACGCTCATTAAAGGAAAAGAAAGGTGGCTCTTGAATTTGATGGCGTTATAGACCACCTGCACCTTGTAGATATTCCAGCCAATAATGGGGTGTTTACCTGGAACAACCATCACGGAGGTAACAACCAGATAGCCTGCCGCTTGGATCGGTTTTTGTTATCGGAGGACATTTTACAAAAATATCTCTTTATTGAAGTTTCCATTTTACCTTGGTTGGGATCAAATAACTGGCCTATTCGATTAGACAATGATCTCAAAGAAGCCCCACAAAATCGTCCCTTTCATTTTGAAAGCTTTTGGCTTCAATCAGAAGGTTTTGTAGAGTTTCTAGCCCGCTGGTGGAAGGAGCTGAACTTGAGGGGCACCAATAAAATGCACACAGTTCAACTTAACTTGAAGGCGCTGAAGCAAAAAATCAAACTTTGGAATAGCACTGTTTTTGGGAAAAAATTTGAAGATAAAAGGGAGTTGGAAAATCAAAAGATGAACATCCAACTTATAATTATTCTAGTAGGTAGAACTTCAGAATTGGTAGTACAAGAGGCTGAAACTCTTCAAAAATTGGAGCAATGAAGGCACCAAGAAGAGTCTCTTTGGAAGTAGAAGTCCAGGATCCAATGGCTCAAGGAGGGAGAACATAATTCAAAATTCTTTCATAATGTTATGATCCAGCGTCGCCATAGCAATAGAATTTTTTCCATAATCGACAAGGAAGGACTCAGAAAGTTACAACATCAGTATATAGAATACGAATTGGTGCATTATTATAAGGATCTTCTGTTGGAGGATAACTCAGAAAGACATGTAGGTATCAATACAGTGATCCAACATATACCAAGAGTGATCAGTAGGGAGACAAACATCACACTAATGAGACCAATAACTATGTCTAAGGTTGAACTGGTGGTCATGAACATGCCTAAGAATAAGGCACCTAGTCTAGATGGCTTCACGACAGAATTCTTCCAGGAAAGTTGGGGGTTTTTTGGCAAATAAATTCAGGAGGTAGCTGAAGAATCAAGACGACTAGGATCTTTGCACCCAACACTCAATGCTATGTTCCTAGCATTAGTCCCCAAAGTAGGTCGCTCTGATAGCCCGGATGGATTTAGACCAATTGCTTTGTGCAACATGCTTTATAAAATCATTACCATGGTAATCATTAATAGATTGAAACCGCTTCTTCCCTTATTAGTATCACCAACTCAAACAGGTTTTGTACATGGACACCAAACACATCAAGTTAGAGTTAGATGCACAAAGAACTATGTAACTAAAAAGGAAAAGAACAAAAACCCAAAGAGCTCTATTACAATTTATAGATAAGCAGGCAAATAATGGGTTGTCGATTGTATCTAGTGATTATATAAATGCTAGAAACCAACATTTGTAAATGTTTTTGGTGTTTCAGCTAGTAGTGCGATGTTTCTTGCAACACGACTCCTCATCAATCACTACATTTTATCAAAACATTTCAGAGCTCCTATTGAAATCCAATAAAGACTTTGGTCCTTCTAATGTGATTGTATTAATCATTGATAATGCAGCAAATCGTAAGGAGCAAGAAAGATCATTGAATGAGCACATCTCCAGCTCTTTTGGCATGTTACTTGTCATAGACATAACCTGATGGTTGATACAAAGGAAACAAAAGGTTTAGCCAATGATTCCTTAACTAGTCATGAAATGGAATCATACAGTGAATTGATGAAAAAATGTTTTTTTATTGCAACTAGAAGCACAGAGTGTTAGCAATAGCAATAAGTGTGATTTGAAGTTATCAAAGAAAATATTTATGAAGCGCATCCAAATGATCTTTCCAAGATGATTATCAAACCTTGGAAAGAATTGCAATTCAACAAGATTCATCATGGCTTATGATATGAAAAAGGCAACAGCTTTCGTATCCTAGATTACTCCAATCCAGTTCAGTTCATGCGTACAAGATTTCTTGATGAGAACTTCACAACTTCAGAAATCAATGCAAAGATAATGTGGTTAATAATTCAGTTAATGATAAACATATTGAGAAAAAACTTGATTGCCAATATTGTCATTGAGTTGGCCATATGAAGCTATGTTTTGATCTCCATACTTGTCTTCATTGCAGGAAGACAAATCATCATTCAGATAAATGCAAAAAGAAGGAAGAAAGCAAAAAAAAAATTCAGGATGGTTGGATAAGTTCTTGGCGATGGAATCAACGAGTCAAAAAGTTGTGTATGTCTTTTTGTCTAGTTCCAACACAAGTAAATACACTTTGTTGCATAGGTCTTTTTGTCTAGTTCCAACACAAGTAAACACACTTTTGCATAGAGAAACCACAAAAACAAAAGGCTTTCAAGCAGTTATTCCAGATAATAATAATTGGGGCCCAATTCTACATGTCTTTTGGATTGAAACATGAGTTAAAAAGAAAAGTACTCTCTTGCACTCAAGGTGGTGAGTACATTGATGAAATAAAAATGGTTAGTGGTCAATCAAAATCACCACATTAATCAAGTCAAAATGGTTAGTTGTCAACCGATAAAACTACCAAATACAGTGATGAACAATTAAAGAATAGAAGAATCCAAAAGCCCAAGCTTGGATTACTTCCACATGCTTCTCAATTTGCACTGAAAAAGAGAAATATCAATGATGCTAGTCAGACTTTGAGTTTCAAAATTCTATCAATCACGATTCAATCAAAATTTGGAAATTCCAACATATCAACCGATATCCTCAACATTACATCTAAAATTCAATTCATTCAACTTCATGAAATCAACATATTTGCAAAGATCTAGCATGGAATCTAGAATTCTCTGTTCTTCGACTATTTATTGGGATGTTGATTGTCGACTAATTGTGTCTAAACTCAAAGAGAACTTCAGTGATCCTATTTGTTCACTGATAGCAGCATGGTGATCCTATTTGCTCACCAAATACCAAGGGAATGTTCAAACATGGCAGCTGTTCACTCCCAAAAAGACTACTCTCTTTCAAAGTTAGTTTTAGATTAAACCATTCAGCATCCAGATTTGGCAGTTTTTTAGGCATATCTTCATCGAAACTTAGTTCAGAAGTTTCGAATTGAAGATCGAATATGATATTAGTTTATGCAATTTTTTACTGGTATAATTATTCAAACTTGTGATTGAGGAGGGTAATGTTATACTGTGAGTCGTCAGATAATCACAATGTTCAAGATCACACTAGTGAGGTGTTGTCATCGTTATTTACTAATGAGGTGTTGCCATTATCCATTGAATTGTCAATAAGATCTAGATCTATATGTGGTTATATACATGTACTATAAAATGATAACATCCAATGAATAAAGTGTTGAGGATGGCCTAAAGCCTTTTCTGCCAAGTTCTTGTCTTGCTTGTTCTATTTATTAACAATTTGGCCATTTGTGAATGTTCATGAAATCATCATATCCTATCTCTTATTTATATGCATACATTTTTTGTCATTATTTTATTTTATTATTATTACTCTATAGTATATACCTACATCATTGAGTGAAATCAAAATTCAACATTTTACTGCCATTGACGGCTTTGGAGTTTGATGAGGAAAGATGCTAGTCGTATTTGTGACAGCAACCAGACTGAGAGAGTACATGTATATGTGAAGATGTGTAGCAATATATATGTGATCACTTGTTTCCTTTTGAACTGAATGAGGTGAATCGTCTTGAAAGAAGAGATATCCAATTATCTCAGCCAAGACTATGTCCCTGGGATTTCAGGTTGATTAGGAGACAACGAGGATGATTAGAAAACACAAGAACCATTCAAGTGTACACTGATAATGTGCTGGTTTCTCATTTTGATTTGTTATTGGCTTTTCTTAACATGATTTTTTGACTCAAATGGGGCAAGGGGTCCAAAAGTCTAGTGTTCCAGCATTCTGAAGAGATTGCAGCAAGTCAAAAACAATGACAATCCTTGCCACTGAGGATTAGGCTTATAAGTATTAGCAAAAGGTCATTGATAAGCAAATGTTGAGCTTGGCAGCAGACCTGGTCTCTATGTAGAATCTCAAACCACATACAAAACAGAATGACCAGAAAAGGGAGATTTCCTCTCTGACTAAGTAGACTGGCAAAGGCAGAGACCAAGAGGGAGGCGGCTCAATTTGGCTTAGGCTATGGAAGGGTGAAATCAAGTTTAGGCCCTCATCTGAGAAGTGGTAGTGAGGAGGTTGTAAACAAGAGAGGACAGTGAAGAACCTTGTAGGGAGTCAAGGAGACATGTAGATAGAAATGGGGAGATGGTTGGACAAAAAGGAGAGGATGCCAATAACCCTATAGGGAGGGAATCAAAAAGACTTGTAGATAGAATATGATTTCTCAACATGTACATTCACCAATGGTATTGTGCAGTCCGTAGACGTGAAGATAGAGATTTAAATCAAACCATAGAGAATATGGTGGCAATTTCTTTTTCTCCATTTTAAGTTGCACTCAGCTTTTCTACTTTTGGTTTCCCACTTATCTAGCTGCAAGTTTCATCATTCATGTAAGATACCTGTGATTCCAAAGGGTTAGTTTCCCGGGAAATAAGCTGCTGTAGGCTGACAATAGAAGCAGAAGCTGCTACAATAGGATCAATTGCATGTTGTGGACTTGCTGCATGTCCTCCCTTCCCAGTTATCACCGCCTTGAAGAAACCACATCCTGCTGTCAAAGGGCCAGGCTTGGACAAAACCGCACCAGTTGGATGGCGAGAAGACAAATGCATTCCAAAGATGGATTCCACATTCTCTAATGCCCCATCTTTTATCATTCTTTTTGCTCCAGCACCTGCTTCCTCTGCTGGTTGAAAAATTAGGACAACAGTTCCCTGCAGTAACAACCAATATAATTAGGAAGAAAGAACCTCATAGTAATTTAGATGAAAATCAAAAAATACTACTAAAATCTCTTGTTCTTGTGATAAACCACTAAAATTATAAAGAATCAAGATCAATTTTCTGTTCCAACTATTATAGCTATAACACTAGTTTTAGGAGCCACCTTAAAAAAATGACAGAAATTTATTGGATCAAACTGTAAAAGCAAGTTCTATAATGAAAACCAATTAAAAGTCAATGGAACTCAAAGTGCAGGATTAGGTTTGCGAGTTTTGGGGTTGGTCTTTGTAAAATATGATTGAGTTTAGATTGAATCTTGAGTTTAAAATTCCTGGATACCAGCAGAGAGGAGAGGAAAAATACATTTATGAAAACAGTAGTAAAACCATTGTAGAAGCGCATATATACATCATTGCTCTCCAGAAAAATGGCATTCCAGTGTCATGCATACCATGTGTGCATCAATTTCATATATGTTGAATGCCAGCTTTTATGTTAATTTGAGTGGAAAGATAGAAATGTTAGTGCAGGTTTTCTGAGACACCTGCTTCATGACTGTGGAACCTCTAGGCTATCATTGACATAGACATAAGCAAAAATTTATAGACTGAGAGTTTCCTAGAAATGCTGTTGTATTTTAGTCTGAAACCAATTACAACTCAACTTCTTTTGTTCTGTAGTCTGAATCTCACAACAGTTTCACTGCAACTTCTGAACCAGGTATCTAGAACTTGCAATAACGTGTATAGAGTCACATCCAGAAGATTTGTCTTACCTGCAAATTGCACCTATTTTAGTTGAATTTTACATATGCCAATCTTTACATTCATCCTGCTAATCCAATAGCCATACTTATCACTATGGTTAGAACTAACCTAGATAAGTCTAGCTGCGTTGTAAGAGCAATGAGTGCTTTCTTCCACTCATACTTACCTTGTTTTGCATCAAATCAGAAATCGACAAAGCTTAAATGAACAGACAAATCAACAAAATACAATAACCCTATTGTAAACCTTGCTGACTTCCTTTTTTTGACCATCCAATTGCTCCTGTTAGTTTTTGGTAGCAGCAGACAGGTGTTCTAGTCTCTATGGTGTCTAAGAGGTTAAGGAACACGAGCTCTCCAAACACAGAAAAGGTTTCGAGAGAAAAGCCTTAGAAACACCTCAATTAGATTAATTAGCCAATAATTAAATATTTCCTAAGTATAACTTAGGAAAAGTGGTTAATTAAATCAAATTAACTGAGGGAAATCGATTTTGCTCTAGACTTCTGGAAAAGTTAATAGACGGAGTCAACATATCATAGCCATCGACTAAGATGTGATCATGGCCTTTGGTTGCCCAACAAAAGATCATAAGAGCAGGGTCGATGGGGTTGGAGAGACACAACAGTTGACACAATGAGCATTCAAGCAATTCGACTTACCCAGTTGCAGTGATTCAACAAGGGTGCAGTTGAAGCTAGGGAGACACCAAGAAACATGGTTTCAGTAGAGATTTGGGAGGAAATTTTCCAGAGAAAATTTCCACAGTGATTTCCAGTTTCAAGAGGTAGGAAGGAGGTTGATTTCTCTGCAGAGAAGGAGGCCGATTTAGCAGTGTGAGTTAGCTAGTTTATCTAGTGCAAGTTGCTGAAAGAGACCACGCTTTAAGTTGCCAGTTGTCGGAAGTATTTCCCGGAGGCAGAGGGGGTGGGTCTAGCAAGCTATTGAAGGCCATTTTAATTGCAGGGATGATTTCTCAGAGGCTGTATGAATTTCCCGAGACCAGTAATGCGCATTCCAGCCAGGTAGTGCGAATAGACTGAGTGCGAGTTCGCTAGGAGATGCCAAATCGAGTTGCAGAGGGAGATTTTGAAACTCAAGTTATTTTTTATAGCATAGATTAGTATTTGGCAGAGGTTTGTCATTCTATGGCAACCAGTTGTAATTTCTCAAATCGTTGAATAATAATAAAACCCTCATTTGCTGCACTGGTTTTCCCTTCGCGGTTTTTCTAGGTACATTTGTCCGAAAATAATGGTGTCAAAATTATTATGAGTGTGTGCATTATTTTCTTAGTTCCAGTATTTTTATTTTCCGCAAAATATTTTATTTGTGAAGATTACAGGTAGTGTTTGTTCATTATTTGTCGTAATAATAATTTATAGAAGACAAATAAATTGCATAAGTTAGGAGAATAATACCTAGTAGCTGCAATCGTGGAAATTTCACATGGTATCAGAGAAAATCGGATCATAGAAGCTCCGAAGCAAGATTGGTGTAGATCAGAGGGAGATTTGAGCACTGAAGAGCAGATCTGTGTAGGCCAGCGAGGCAGTGAGAATTTCAGATGTAGCAGTTCGATTTCCAATCCAAGGAGGTGATTTGAAGGAAGTGCGAGTTGTCTCAGTGAATAGCAGCAAGCAATAAGTTGTCAAAAAAGGTTTTCAGAGGTTGATCAAATATCGCAGAGTTGTTCTAACATAGAGGGTTTGCAACAAAAAGGGTCTCGCAGCAGCAGATCAGTGCAAGGCAAGGAAGAGAAAGCACACATAGGTTTCAACCCAGTTTATTAATTTCTCCAGTATTTGAGTTTGCAGATTTTCCAAAGATGGAAGCCACAGGATTAAGAGATCAAGATAGGTTGGACGGAGCCTCCAACTTTGGCATCTAGAAGGCCAAGATGTTGTTTTTATTGGACGAACAGGTTTTGAAGGAGTTTGCTATAACAGTGATCGTTATACCAACAAATCCCAACTAGTTTCATGACTATAGGAGGGATAACGCCAAAGCCAAGAAGATGATCCTTGATGGAGCTAGGGATCATATCATCCTACATATCGCAGAGAAGGGAACAACGAAGGAGATTTGGGATGCCATCGTGAAGTTGTACCAAGATCTATTAGAAAATCAGAGGATGATCCTCAAAGAAAAGCTGAGGACCATGAAGATGAACAAGGGCAAGGATATGACCACCTATCTCACCAAGATTTAGTTTGTCAGAGATGAACTCATTGCAGTAGGAGAGAAGCCAAGTAATGACGAGCTAGCACACATAACACTCAATGGGTTTACCAAGGAATGGCTTATGCTCGTTCAGGTGATCTCTGGGCGTGATAAGCTTCCAGATTGGGAATGTCAATGGAGTGATTTCACTCAAGAGGAGTCGAGGCTCACCTTAGTCGAGGGAACTACCAGCAATAGTGGGAAGGCAATGAAGGTGGAGGAGCAAGATAATGTCGCTCTTGCAGGTAAAAGAAAAGTGAAGAATGGTCCCAGCCAGGGACAAGACTTGAAGGGAGAAAAGAAGAAGAAATATTTGTCAAAGTTCAAGTGCTTTGATTGTCGTGAACTTGGTCACTATGTTAGCCAGTGTCTTAAGAGGAAGAAAGAAAGGGAAGCAGACAATTGCTTTAGCAGAGATAAAGGATTTGTCTGCTAGGTTGGAAGATGAATTCACGTTGATAGTTGCAATACCTCAAGGATGAAGAGTATGACATTCCAATATGTCAGATCAAGCAGGGTTCGAGGAAGGAGCAACAAGGAGATCTAGATCTAGCCAAGGAGGGCTTGATCAATAAGATCAAATCCAGTTGTTGTTGTGTGATTCTTTAGTTGGACCATTACCTTTGCTATGAGAGCCCAAGTATCAAAGTAACAGTGAGATCGACACACAATTTGTAGTGATAGCAACAATGTTGAAGCAAGAGGGAGGCGGTACGAATTGGCCAATTGCAAAGAGAAAGGTGCAGTTCCATCCAAAGAGACTCCAATGCAGGTGCATCAATAGTGTTATATCAGAGTAGTGCAATAGCATGGTGGACAGTGATTGCTAGAGGATTCTCTTCGCAGAGATTTCCAGCTTCTTAGTGGAAGAGGGAGATCTATGTGCAAAGAGAGGATGCAATCTCTCTGAAGTGCGAGTTGAATGAGGCAAACGAAGTAGTTGGGGCAACGCGGTACTTTGCTAGTTAGATCGATTTGCAGAGGAGAAGAACTTCCCAATTTGGCAGTTTAATTTCTAGTGGATGCCAAGTTATTTTCCCAGCAATGCGAATTTGTCGAAGAGTTGTCAGAAGTTAGAACGCAGCTGCAGAAGTCAGTTCAGGTTCTCAAAGGGAGGCCGAATTGGTTTGGAGGGGCTGAATAGCTTCCAGCATTACACTAATTTTCCCTTCGGGGCTTTTCTGAGGTGTCTATTTTATTGTGTGTTCATTATTTTCTCAGCGTCCAATTTATTTTCCACAACGTATTTTATTTTTGGTGAAGATTGCAACTGTGAGTTTAACGATATTTGTCGTAATAACAACTAAACTACAGAACAGTTAGGAGCTAAATTTCCAGTTAAGTGCAATCAAGGAATTTTCACATGGTATCAGAGCTCATAGAGGACTGCAAGAAAAACCTAGTAGCGAAATTTGACATGAAGCATTTGGGGATGATGCATTATTTCCTAGGCTTGAAAGTATGGCAGAAGGATAGAGAGATCTTCCTTGGTCAAGGGAGATATACTACATAGGTTCAGGATGCAGGACTGTAGGCCTATGTCTACGCCTATGATTACGAACTAGAGGAAGATAGATGCATCAGAGGAAGAGGACGTTGACCCAACCTTGTATAGACAACTTATCAGTTCCCTCATGTATCTAGTCAACACTAGGCCATATATTTGCTTCGTGATCAACACTCTTAGTCAGTTTATTGTGGGACCTAAGAGAGTGCATTGGACAACAATGAGGCATATACTAAGGTATTTGCACGACACAGTTCACAGATGCAGATTGGGTAGGCAATTCAGTGGATTAGAAGAGCACGTATGGGTGCTTCTTTAGTGTTGGATGAAGGGTTGTATCTTTGTGTAGCAAGAAGAAGAATTTTGTGGCACTAAGCTCCGTAGAAGCAGAATACATGGCAACTAGCATGGCCACATGTGAAGCTATATGGATTTTGATTTCGCTAGTAAACATGTTCAGTCAAAAATTGAAGGCAACCAGTATCTACTGTGATAATTAGAGTTGCATTAGGCTCTCTGAAAATCCAGCATTTCATGATAGGTCAAAACACATAGATATTGATGCCACTTCATCAGAGTTTGTGTGTAGCGTGGAGCAACCCAACTACAACATGTTCCCACAGAGGACTAGGTTGTAGATATATGGTCACGAAAGCTCTAAGGAGAGCTAAGTTCTTCTATTCCAAAGAACAAATAGGTATAGTGGAGAAACCCTTTCAGTAGCAGGAGGATTAGTGTCAGTAGGCACAGACAGATCTTGAGAGACAATGCAGAGGCTAGTTGCAGTCAGTTACTAGAGGGGCGCAGAGACTAGTGCAGATAGTTACTAGAGGGGTGCAGAGACAGTTGGGCATAGACAGTTACTCAGTAGACAGTACAAAGACTAGTTGCAATCAAAGGCTTAGGAGACAGTTGCAGAGCCAGTACATGGACACAGTGGATCCATAAATCAGTTCTTAGTTGTAGTAGTTGCAGTAGCAACAACAACATGAGATCAGATGCAATGCAGGAAGTGTTTCCAGCAGTGCAAGGAGGCACAAAGCAATGTCAACAACAACATAGATGCAGGGTTGTTCAGCTATAGGGTTAGTAGATGAATCAGAGTACACACAATGTTTATGGACAGTGAGAGCTAGTAGTATCACAGATGTCAGACATCAGCAGTGTGAGGTGGTCCAGCAACAGACTTTGGGATATTCATCAAGTTGAAGGGTATAGTAGTGGAGTGGAGAAGACAAAACACCTTCCTCGCTAAGAGGGAGTGTTAATGGAGAAGACAAAAAACCTTCCTCGCTACGAAGGAGTTGTAGCATCGGATATGTTTTCTAGTCTCGAATTGTGTCAAAGAGGCTAAAGAACACAATATCTCCAAAACCTAGAAAAGGTTTCAGGAGAAAACACCTAAAGACAACTCAATTAAGTTAATTGATCAATAATTAAAAAATGGCTAAGTCTAACTTAGGAAACATGATTAATTAACAACAATTAATTGAGAAAGATCGAGAAAGCTCTAAGAGACTCACATAAATAGAGTCTAAGATGATCTTAGCCATTGATAAAAATTTAATCACGATCGTTGGTACTCCAACGAGAAATTCTAAGAGTAGATCGATGGGGATGGAGGTAGACACATCAAGCAAGAGGGAGAGCGAGTTACTTTGGCAAATTAAGTTATCTAGTGCAGTGATTCAACAAAGGAAGTGAACTCGAGCCAGAGCAACACTGATTTAGGGAGCAACAAAAGAGTTTTCTAGTAGAGATTCCTAGCAGCAGATCGGTAGTGTAGGGAGGCCGAATTATTCTACAGAAAAGTCGTCCAAGTGGCGCAAGTTAGCCAGATCAGCAGAGCGAGTAGCTAGGAAGAGGTTCGATCAACTATCGAAGGACAGAAAGTCATTCTAGAAGGTAGTGTGAATTTTTCCAATGGCAGGAGAAGGCTAGACAACCAATTTTCGAGTAGTTCCAAGAGACTATACAAACTGCACAGGCTAGGAGTGCGAGCAGCCAAGAGGCAGTGTAAGTAGGCTAGAGGGATGCTCAGTAATTTTGCAGAAGGGAGAAATTTTCTCCAAATTATTTTTGGCGAGATTTTTGTTGAAGGGTTGCTAGTTTGGCATCCAAATTATTGTATTTAGATTTTACTATTGCATAATAATAAAATAAACCCTCATCTGCTACACTAGTTTTCCCTTCGGGGTTTTTCGGGGGACTTTAAGTCCAAAAATATTGGTGTCTATTTTATTTTGTGTGTGCATTATTTTCTCATCTTCTAGTTTTTTTTTCCGAAACATATTTTAATTTTGGTGAAGATTTCAATTGTGAGTTTATCAATATTTGTCGTAATAACAAATAAACTGCAAAATAGTTAGGAGATAAATTTCTAGTTAATTGCAATAAAGGAATTTTCACACTAGAAGATAATATCAACTAACAGAAGTGAAGGAATAAATTTAGTGGAGGTTTTCTAATTTATGGCAACCAGTGTATCACAAATGTCAGACACCAATAGCATGGATCAGTTTGGCTACAACATGTTCCCACACATCAACAGGTTGCGAATATACTCACAAAGTCCTTGGGTAGGGCAAAGTTTGTCTACTTCAGGGAACAGATGGGTGTAGTGAAGAACACCTTCCTCGCTAAGAGGGAGTGTTAGTTTTTGGTAGCAACAGATAGGTGTTACAGTCTCTATTGTGTCTAAGAGGCTAAGGAACACGAGATCTCCAACACCCAGAAAAGGTTTCCTGAGAAAAGCCTAAGAAACACCTCAATTAAATTAATTAGCCAATAATTAAAGATTTCCTAAGTCTAGCTTAGGAAAAGTGGTTAATTAAATCAGATTAATTGAGGGAAATCGATTTTGCTTTAGAGACTTCCGAAAAAGTCAATTGACAGAGTCAAGATGATCATAGCCATCGATTGAGATGTGATCATGGTCGTTGGTTGCCCAACAGAAGATTATAAGAGCAGGGTCGATGGGGTTGGAGAGACACAATAGTTGACACACAGTTAACATTCAAGTAGTTCAACATACCCAATTGCAATGATTCAACATGGGTGCAGTTGAAGCTAGGGAGACACTAAGCAGCGGGGTTTCAATAGAGATTTAGGAAATTTTCCAATTTCCAGAGGTAGGAAGGAGTTTGATTTATCTGCAGAGAAGAAGGTTGATTTAGCAATTTGAGTTAGCCAGTTTATCCAGTGCAAGTTTCCACAAGAGACCACGTTTCAATTGCTAGTTACCGAAAGTATTTCCTAGAGAAAGAATGAGTGGGTCTAGCAACTGTTAGAGGCTATTTTACTTGCAAGGAAAATTTACAAGGTTGTACGAATTTCTCAGGACCAGTAGTGTGCATTCCAGCTAGGCGGTGCGAATACGCTGAGGAGTGCGAGTTGGCTGGGAGAGGCCAGATTGAGTTGCAAAGGGAGATTTTGAATCTCAAGTTATTTTTGATAGTGGAGATCAATATTTGTCGGAGGTTTTCCATTCTATGGAAACCAATTGTAATTTCTCAAATTGTAGAATAATAATAAAACCCTCATTTGTTGCACCAGTTTTCCCGTCGGGGTTTTTCCAAGGACATTTGTCCAAAAATAATGGTGTCAAAATTATTGTGTGTGCATTAGTTTCTTAGTTCTCGTATTTTTATTTTCCGCAACGTATTTTATTTGTGAAGATTGTAGTAGTGGTTTGTTTGTTATTTTCCGTAATATTAATTAACAGAAGACAAATAAAGTGCATAATTTAGGCGAATAATACCTAGTAACTGCAATCGTTGAAATTTCACAGCTCCCACATCAACTGGTTGTAGAAGATTTTCCTTCATCAAACCTTCAAACTTCCCCATCTTCCCCTCTTCCTATATACCACTTGAATTAGCACCATTTCTTTCTTCTACTAAAGCATTTTCAACATCTCCTACCTGCCATGCAACCTGCGCATCCTCACATGATGTTTGACTATTACTCTACACCTGTTCGACTTGCAAACCAACATATTTTTCAAGTCCATAGCCATCACCCTGATTCACATCCAACATTTCACCTATTTTTAGACTCCTACTCACAACAACCTCATGTGTAATGTTACCCACCAAAATGGGTAACTCCATATGAGAAAACTTTTCTCCTATATCTGACAGCCAGTTGGTCAACCAACAACCCTTTCCAGCCACCATTAGCTAATGATGTCATATATATCTCCGCCACTTGCATCAATCATGTGATTCTCACCCATCCAACATTAGCACATGGACAAAGGTGGGTTGTCATTCAAAAGGTAGTTTGATCATTTTGCAATCGAGTGCTTACACTTGTTTGTTTTGGGGCATAGAGTATGAATTATGGGGGGGTGATCTGGATCAAGATTGACAGACCTTGACTGTGATCTTATTCTGTCACCTTACTTTGGGAGTTAATCTTTGATCCTAGTCCAACGGGACCTCCCTTAAGGCTCTTATGGGTTATAGGAGAGGCACTACCTAGGAAGCCACAATTGAAATAGAATATTCCATCTTCACTGTGTCATAATTAACAACTTCCATCCTACATTATGAGCCCATATTTCACCTCCATTCTTCAGGTACAGCTTGTCATTGGTTCTTGGGGATTTGGCACTCAAATGTTCACATAGCTTGAGTAGGGCCCAAAAAATTTACCCTGGGTGCTTGATGCAACTACAAGAAATATAAAGAGCAGATCATCACCACAACAAAGCAAAGAAAGAAAAGTTAAACTGCAAAAGGTGGTCAGGGACATAAATATTAGCACATGGGCAAAAGCCTAGCATGAGCTCTACCTCGCTCATATCAGATGTAGTTTCACAAACTAGCAGGCCTTGTAAATAGGCAAAAGCTAGAGGCCACAATGACACTTGGGACAGAGGCCCATTGTCACCATAGCCTAAGTCCCCTACTCTTCTTGGATTTTCACCAGTGGGAGGAGTCCCAGTAATACTCACTTGTGGTAGATGTGTATCTATGATAAGTTTGGAGTGAGGGAAGATGGCTCATTCAATGGAAAGTTTCAAGAAATGTGCGAGCTTTGGGAGAAGCTAGTAAGACTTTCCACAAAAACCCTTGAAAAGGAGGCTACGCGAGACCTAGGGTTGAGATATTTAGTGAGATATGATCTCATCCAAGGTCAAAGTAGACAAGAGAAGGAAATTTATGATTTACTCGAATGGGTACTAAAGCGAATGCCTTGAAAAAATCCGCAAGTTGATAAAGCTAATGGGTTGGCTTATAACTCAAGTACATTTTGGCATCAAACTTGTTTTAGGGGCTTTTGTAGGCTAATTCTTAGTCGTAATCTCCATATAAATAGATGATAGGCTCATTGTATTGGATCATCATCACCTGTGACTATTTTGGCCCTCTTGGAGAATTTCGACCTTCTTGATTTCTTGTGGAGATATGACTCTATGGTGTACTTTGCTATTTGGAGCTATTTCTTTGTTCTTGGAGATGCTATTTTGGAGCAATAAAGGATTGTACATGCATTCTATCTTGTAAGTGTGCCTTGGATTTGATAAATTTTCATTCTTGTCTAATGTATGGAATGATTAGCTATCTAGGGTTTTTATAGTGCTAGTCTATGTCACAGGGTTCGCCGAACTTGAAGGTTCAGGTTAAAAATTCGGCGAACCTCAAAAAAAAATTGAAATTCGCTCAGGTTCGCCGAACATGAAATTTGAACTTGAAGTCGAACCTAATCGAACTCGAACCTGAACGCGAATTTAATCAAATTTTTTTAAAGTTCGATTTAGGGTTCGCCAGTTTTTTTGACGGTTTTATTTGGCTGTTTACAAAAAAACCAAAGGCCGCATACCGCTTTTCTGCAACGCTTCCCGCCAAATATTTCTTTATAAACGATGGCTCTCTAACGTTTTGGCACAAGCTGTCGGGAGTATTGAGTGAGTGTTTGTATTGAGCAGGCTGCAGAGCTGTGTATTTGCTAACAGTCTTTTGTCATACCTTGTGGGCCAATTTGGCCTGTGTTTTATATCTATGCCGCAAATGTCAAAATTGACCAAAAAATTCTGGCTAGAAAGGAGCCAAAAAATGACCTCATTAAACTACTGTGTTTAAATTTATCAATTTTGAAAGCAACATCACCACATTAGCTTGACAGACAGCCTTTCCAACACTGCGCAGGGTATTTTTGTGTGCAATCAAAACAAATCACTACTGTTATAGGTATCCAACCACCATTCCGGGTAGAAATTGCCAAAATCCACAACTATCACAAATTTTTGCCCTCGAGAATGGTAAAATCCAAACTAGGAATGCTTCTCCAAAGTGTTAAATGTCAAATCCAACGAAAAAGAGTCAAAAAAGAAACCTGCTGCTATCAGTTTTCAACCACCAAATTTCCAACACATACAAATGGTCTTCAAAACGTACTGTTTTGGTTTCAGGTTTCTGTTAGTATTTAAACATTAAAACGATGTGATTTTTTAAAAGATTACTAGTATTTGACATTCATTTAAATTTTGAAGACGGAAAATTATGTCATTTCTTTTTGCAAACTACTATTGTGTATGTTTACATTTAACTAGATGTTAGAATGATTACATTATTCATGTATGTTTACTAATAAGAATTTGTATTCATGTGTTTATGGATCGATTTTGAATTTTCTATTATTTTATCATATATAGATATATATATAAATATATATGTATTGAAAAATATATATAGTCGAACCTAATGCCGAACCTCATTCGAACCTGATCGGAAAATTCGAATTCGAATCGAACTTAATCGTTGTCGAACTCGAATTCGAACTCGAACCGTGTGACATTGGTGCTAGTTGTTGAAAATCAATGTAAGAAATCTAGATCAGTGTTGCAAGAACTATCCCCCCTGGTTCAAGAGGCGAATTTACGTCCCAAATGGATCCGCAGACGATCCTCATGTGGAACCGCGATTAATCCTCATGCAGAACCGCGTGTTCCTGGACTTTCAGAATTGTGATGCTTACAAATCGCAATTCTAGTACGGTTTCGTAGACCTGAACCATAATGCTGGAAATTGCTAACATTGTTCCGCAGGGCATTTTGTTTTTTGAATTTTCAAACTACTATATGAGGAACCATGCTTCTCGGAAACTCCCAAGGTGCTCCCTTGATGCTTCCTAGATGCTCCCTAATGGTAATGTATCCTTTTACTTAAATTTTTAACATTACCATAAAATGACTCAGGATGTTTGAGAGTGGTCATCGGACGTCATATGGAGAAAACAAAATTCCATATACCATTCAAAATTCAGCAGATTTAAGAGCCTTCATGATTTTATGATCAATGGGATTGGGCATTTCATTACACTGTAAAATGTATGAGGGTACGTGATTGGCATTTAATCAAGAGCACCAAGCCCTATATGTATCCTAATGTTCGTGGTGTTGATTATTGAACTCATTTGTCAAGGCCTTAGCAAAAATGTACCCTTTACTCAAGTCAAAATCATTTATCCAATATGTCAATCTTTTTTTACCATATTATAAGGCTTGGATTAGACAGTTTGATCAAAATTGGGCAATGTTGACTAATATCCCTAGAGAATCGAAGTAGAGGCAAAGGCTATACAAGAGGGGAGGAATCTAGATTCTAGATGGTTGATGCTCGAATAATTAATTATTAGTGTACTATGGATGCCATTTCTATCTATTTCTTTTCCATGACACTGAAGTCTAAGTTAGAATCTTACAATCACTGACGCTACCAATCGAAGAATCACAACAAACTAGTTTGCACAACGAAACGATATACAACAGTAACTCTACTAGTGCACAAAATAGACAACTTTTTTCCAATTTTCAACAACCAAACTTCATTATATTAACAAATTGATAATACAACGGTCTAGGGCTCATGTACCAAGGATAATGGCCCTCATACATCCACTAATACAAGAATACAAGAACAAGATACATTGATCATCTAGCTTATGTTGCGCACCATCACAACTCCTCGATCATAAGCTAAACACAACTATTGGTCCTTGTGCTCCCATTATGGAGCTCATGCCTCTATCAATGTACCAACTCCTTTAGGTCACTGAACACAACTCCAATCTGCTCTCTAGTTTATCGTTAGTCCTTTAACACATCAACACATAGAGACTCATGTTGAGTTGTTCACAACTCCATTTGTGAACAACTCTCAACTGCCCACTGTTGTTCCTCAGCTCCTTTAGGACTTCCTCCCTTTAATTCCTTCCCACACTAGTGCAATGAAGATGTTGATTTGGGATAGCATCGGATGTGCTCTAGCCATGAAAATTGGTGGAGAGGCTAAAGCACATGAGATCTCCAAGACCCAGAATTGGTTTGAACAGATTCTACTTGGTTTGGGAGATAATAAAATAATTAATATTTTTAATGGAGTTCCTAAGTCTAAACTTACGAAAACTAAAATATTAATGGGTATTAATATAAAACTATGTTAGAAGGTTCCAAAAGTCATGGATCAAGCCAAATCTAATCTTAGCCGTTGATTAGAGATTTAATCTCGTTCATTAAAGGAACAACGATAAAAATATAAGAGGAGGCTTGGGGGTTAGTTGGAGAACACACCAGAGTGATCAGTCATTCATTTTGCTAGAGCGCGGTTGCTAAGCAAAGTTGAATCAGTGATCAGTGTTACAGTTGCACAAACGATCGGAGTGGGGCAACTTGACAGTCCAGACTCAGAGGGAGTCCAGAAGAGAACTTCCATACAGGAAGTAGAGAGACTCAGAGGAATCGAACCGAGAACTTCCAGACGGGAAGTTGAGAGACTCAGCAGGAGTCGAATCGAGAACTTCCAGTAGGGAAGTAGAGAGACTCAACAGGAGTCAAACTGAGTACTTCCAGGCGAGAAGTAGAGAAACTCGGAGGAGTCGATAGAAAAGCAGCGAGATGGTCATGAATGGGCTGAGAGATCAGAACAGGCTGGACGGAGCATCCAACTTTATGGTCTGGAAGGCCAGGATCTTGTCCATTCTAGACAAACATCGCATCAAGGGTTTCGCCTTGAGAACGATGGCTATCCCAATTGACCCGATAGCAAATGATAGGTACAAGGAGGCAATGGCTAAGGCAAAGTGCATCATCCTTGATGGGGTCAAGGATCATGTCGTACCACATATTGTCGAGAAAGAAACGGCAAAGGAGATGTGGGACACTTTGAAGACATTGTACCAGCACAGTTCCGTTCAGAGGAAGATGCTCCTAGAGAATCAGCTAAGGGCATACCAGATGCAAAAGGGAGAGTAGATAGATGTTTTCCTTGGTCGGTTGAAGGAGATTCGTGACTAGCTAACTTCCATAGGGGCCACGCCGGATGAGGAATTAATGGTGAGGACCACACTTAACGCAGTCTCCGAGGATTAGGAGGTATTTGTCCAGAGCATACTGTGTAGGACGAGTCTTCCGAATTTTGGGAAGAAATGTGGGCGGCTCTTCATCAAGAAGAGGTCAGACGCTGACCAAGGCGAGGAGTAGCGGCAAAGGGGTCAGATCAAGAAGGAGGAAGAAGAGGATGCAGCTCTAGCATCTACAGGAAAGCAGGAGAAGAGGAAGAAGAAGGACCTCTCCAAGGTCAAGTGCTTCCATTGTGGGGAACTAGGTCATTTTGCGAACCAGTGTCCGAAGAAGAAGAGTAAGGGAGAGGCTTCTGACTCGAAGGCAGCGCCAGCGAAGACAGAGAAAGAAGTTAAGGAGGATGACGATTGTGCCATGAGTGCTCATGTGCCACTTGAGAAGAAGTGGAGAGACATCGAGCTGTAGTCAAGAGAACTACAGGCGATAAGGGGCAGGATCCTTGAGGTACCCAACCTCTTGGATTATACATTGCTACGGGAACCCCAAAAAGGAGTAGCAGGACTGGCGGATGTCAGTAGAGATGAATGCGGATGAAGCGGCAGAGAGTGCTACAGTGCAGGAGTCTCTGGGTAGCGCAAGGCTAGCAAGCTACAACAGTGCAAGAGGCATGGGAGTGTTGCATCTGTGCAGGATGGCACAGAGAGGTGTGGAACAGTGCGAGATGCAGGGAGTTGTCCCAGCAGCACAAAGGTCAGTAGAGGGAGCACTTGTTAGCGGTAGACGGAGCTTCAGCATCAGGAGTGTTTCTAGCTTGACAAGGATGTTAGAAGTTGGGTGGATCAGTTACTTACTTCTCAGTAACTGAGTTGCAATGCAGTAGAAGTTTGCAGTAACACGATGCAGCATGATGAGAGGGGGTTGCAATGCAGATGCAGTGCTGGGAGGATAGACCACCAGCAGCATGGATGTAGAGGGAGTTGTCGTACAAATGCAGCAGTGGCAGTGGCAGGGCCATGGGCAGCAGTACAGGATGCAGCAGTGCAAAGGATGCTAGGCGAGGAGGCATAGCATCAACACAAGGACCAGTGCCGGATAATCAGGGTGATGCTCGCACAGGGACCAGTGCAGAGGATGTTGGGCGGGGAGGACTAGAGAACAATCCTCGCTAAAAGGGAGTGTTGATTTGGGGTAGCATCGGATGTGCTCTAGCCACGAAAATTGGCGGAGAGGCTAAAGCACATGAGATCTCCAAGACCCAGAAAAGGTTTGAACAGGTTGTACCCGGTTTGGGAGATGTTAAAATAATTAATATTTTTAATGAAGTTTCGAAGTCTAAACTTAGGAAAAATAAAATATTAATGGGTATTAGTATAAAACTGGGTTAGAAGGTTTCAAAAGTCATGGATCAAGCCAAATCTAATCTTAGCCGTTGATTAGAGATTTAATCTCGGTCGTTGAAGGACCAACGAGAAAAGTATAAGAGGAGGCTTGAGGGTCAGTTGGAGAATACACCAGAGTGATCAGTCATTCATTTTGCTAGAGCGAGGTTGCTAAGAAAAGTTGAATCAGTGATCAGCAGCGAGGGGCAGTGAGTACGAGGCAGAGAGGCAGAGACAGTACTGAGAGAACAGCACAGAAGCAGATAAAGTGAGAGAAATAGCTAGTCCAAGCTACATAGAGCCCAGTGGAAACAGCGCAGAGGCTCGAGGGACTGCATCATCCACACAGAGGCTGCTGGAGTGATGCAAAGGGTCCCAGAGGCTGCGCATGCCTCAGAGGGCTGACGCAGAGGGTCTTGGGGTTGACACAGGTCAGCAGGAGGCTAACGCAAAGGCCAAAAGGGCCAACGCTAAGCTTCAGTTGTGCCGGAGAGGGTTTCGTGAGACAGGTTTTCTGAATACCTGTTTCCAAATATAGAGGTATTGTTGTCGTGTATTTTTCTCTATCGGGTGAGCCAGTTAGGCACCTAGTTGTACTCAGAAAGACTGCATAATAATATAACCCTCAGAATAGCTACATCGATTTTCCCGCATTGGGTTTTTCTGGGGACATTTGTCCAAAAATAACGATGTCACTTGTGTGCTTGTTTTCTTTCAGTTGATGATCTATAGATGTTGAGACTGTACTTGTGTTTATTTTCAGTATTTATAAGGTTAAATAACTTGTTAAGTAATTAAACAAGTAGGTGAAATAAACCAGATAGTACAGGAAGAATTTCTAACGGGTTAGAATTAGAAATTCCAACAGAAGACAAACTTTGGGCCAGAGGACTACCACCTATCACTACAAGATGTCCTTCTCCAACAATGAACTTGGGTTGATGTCATCTACTCCTTTGACCTCCTTCCTTTGTCCTTCAAGAATCAGTCCTGAGCTTACAATCTTCACCCTTCCTTACAGCTGCCAATGTCCTTCTTGGAAACTGATCTAGGACTACTTGTGCACCTACTTGTTTCCCTCCAACAACCACAAGATGCCCAATACCAATCTGTCCAACTTGTACCTATCCTTTAACAACAAATCAACCTTAAACACATCATTACATACCTTGTTCCAGGTTTGTCCTTCCTGTTGTAGGTTCTGGCCTGGTTAGGGCTATTATCAATCTACTTCAACACCTTATTTCTCCTCCCAAAACCACCTTCACAAGTGCAACCTCCTTCCCCCTTGTTCCTTCTTCCGTTTGATGGCTCCTAGGGTTAATACCAACTCACTATTAGGCCTTTCGGCCCTCACAAAATCAACTGTCCAACTCAGGAAAGACTATGGCCCATATATAGGTCTATCCTCCCTTTTCCTTGGCCTTTGGCCCACTCCACAAGCTGCTACAAACTTCAAGTAACTGCGACTACCAAACTAGAAGGAAAACCACTCCAAGATGTCAACCAAAACAACCCAGAACTCATCAAAACAACTCGACCATGCTACCCGATCTTTGTGCCCCTCAAACAATCATGAAAGGATGCACAAACAAGTCCTTATCTCTTTCGTCGAGGTCTTCCCTGATCTGCGACCCAAACAAAAGTGCTTATCTTGTGATTTGATGCTTCTCGGATAATGAAATGAGCCTCTAACGAACCTTATATTTATATGCCTCTCCCAAGGTGCCAACGAGTTGTCCTTCGGGCACATATTAAACCCATCCGACCTGAATTTTCTGCCACAAGCCCATCTAGCATACAAATAAATTTATTTCTCACAAATTACTAACCCTTTCTTGGTGTTCTTTGCATCCCGTAGCTCCATTTAGGGTCCTCTACAATCTCCAACGGTTAGGTGTCAAAATATCCTCATGGTTTCACACCCTCAAGATTGGGCGCAAAGTCCACACCTTCGGTGCTAAGCCCACAAAGCCATTTGTGGAGCTCATTCCTCCAAAACCCCAAACCCTAAGTCTTGGAGTACCTCCCAAGCTACAAATCTCAACACTATCTTGATCTGAGTATTGTATGCAAGCTTTGATATATTATGCAACTAATTTGGCACTCTGGATGTTTTTTTAATATAAATGCAATAATATATATATATATATATATATATTATATATATATATATATATATAATAGACGCTTCTAAGACAGTTCGCTTCCGACGATTTTTGGAAAATGATGTTTCTGACGGTTCGCTTCCAAAAAACATCCTGCTTCGTGAATGTGAATTTTAATCCCCTTAGTGGATCTTTAAACTAGCTCTCCCAAGTGATTTTTCTCCCTTCCAAAAATAATAGTTAGGACTTTGAAACCTAAGGGTTCATCATTCCCTTACTCCTTTCCAAGATCTAGCATATTTTACAATCCCATAGACTCCATCATCCCAAGGACTAGGCACTGGGCTTGTCACATTGTTGATACCCTTCAAAACTTATCATAAAATTTACTTTCTCTATCCTTAATTGATTTTCATCCCTTCAAGGATAAGCCGCTAGCTAGGGCTAAGGCATGAAATTGGCCTAGGTTCAAGTTGTTGACTTGTGGAAGTATTCAACATTGGAAGGAGTGTTGGTTGCCTCAAAATTAGCCCATTTTAGTGGTTAATTCATCCATCTCAAAGCTAAATTCTTTCGCCCTAGTTAGATCTTGCTCTAGAAATGCCCTAGATTACCCTAGGCTTCAACTTGGGGCTTGTTGAGGGCATTGTTACCCACCACCAGTGGGTGATCCCTATAGGAGAATTTTTCTCCTAGATTTGTCTTCAGCCGAGAGCCAATATCCCCTTGCAATCATCTGATAGCTGGATGTGCTACTATTCTCCACCACCTGAGCCAGCCATTTTGTGCCGTCGCCCATCTGTTATGATCATATGTTTGAAGGTGGGCCTTCCAACCCCGAAGGTATGATTTTTCATTATGTAATTAAATGTTTATGCTTGCTTTTCTTGGGCACATTTGGGCATGGATTAGTGTGGGGATTCAGTGGAAAGAATTGGCTTTGGTTGTACTCTTGTTCCCTTACCTCAACTTGGTGATTAATCTTGTACCCTAGTCCCGTGGAATCTCCTTATTGGCTACAAGCTTTGGGAAGGGCAATACATGGGAAACCCTAATTTTGGTTGCATGGTCCTGTTTTCCGATACCATATATATCACTCCCCTCCACTCGCTACAAGCCCCCTTCACATTTTCCCCATCCAGGTCCACATTTGTCCATTGGGTCCATAAGGTGTTAGCCTCCCATTCCCCTTGACCACACCTTGGGTTGGGCCTAGAATGATGTGCCAAAGGTTGATGAAGCTAAAAAGAAAGATAAAAGCATAATATGGCCACATACAACATGAAATGTACCAAAAATTGCAAAAGATGACCAAGACAATAAAATTTAGCACGTGGACAAACGCCAAACATGAGCTCTACCCCTTATCATTATGGCCATCATACTAGTTCCTAGGGTCCCTATGAGTGCTCCTTTCATCATTAAGGAACTCATTATTGTCCCAATCCCTGGCAGGAAATGAACTGCCCCACCCTAAGGTGGTAATCACTGCTACATCTTACACATCATGCTCTCATCCCCTTTGAGCCCCGAGCAGTAAAATGAGGAAAAATCATATAAAATGCAAAAGGCATATGAAGAAGGGTGGAAAAACAAACGTTGGGGTAACTCATGTACCACGATTGCTCCCTCCTACATTCATACACCCAAGGTGCGGGCTTCCTTCATCATAGTTACCCCTGTACCATGGCATGTGGCTTGGAGCCTCCCCTTTTTCCCTCGCTCTGTTTCATCACTATTTCACATGACCTCTCATTTGATGGTTGTACCATGGACCTGTAATTTCCTTAGAGGTTGAAACCACCTAATAGGGTCCTTCATTAACCTCTCTTCTCAAAGAAGAAAACATTGTACATGTATAAAGCCCATTTGGAAGGGCATGCTACTATGAAGTGTCCACTTTTGCCCCTGATTAGCAAGCTTATTTACTCAATTGCACTAATGAATTATTGTATTGGAAGGTGAGAAGACGCATTGGATCTTATACAAGATTGCAAATGGATTTTTATATTGGACTTAGGCTCCCTATACGGGATCCAAGCCCTTAAGAGGGTCATAATGGCACTTGTAGTGTGAGCGTTGAAAGCTATGGGCCTTCAGCCATGTAGAGCATTGATTGCCACACCATGGGCTTCTTCAACACCACTACATTGCTTGTTTGTGACCTAGTTATACAAAGATGATGATGCACTTTGATCACATTGCCCAGTCAGCTACACATTGAACCCGACACTTGGTAGTTGATTCAGGGCACAGAGGAGGTTTTGTCTTTCCTGGGAAGACATGGGAGGGCATGTGTCATCTTCTAGCCCTCATTGATGGAGCATCGACTTGATCTTAAGCCATTTGGAGACCCATGAGACCCATTTGGAGCCCACAGAGCCTAAATTGGTGTTTGGAGATGTTTTGCAGCATCTAGAGGACATCCCCTTCTTATTCATTATTTTTTAGGCCCTCCCTCTCATTTTTAGCACATAAGGCCTCAATGTTGCCCTTCTAGGTCTCCATGTTAGCCTAGCATGGCCCTAAGAAGGCTAATTCGACTTATTTTGAGCTATGGTTGGCTTATAACTATGGGTGGGTTACTAGAGATTTTAAGCATTGGAGGGGCTTTGTCTTTTCATTTTTGAACTCTTAGATCATGTATAAATATATGAGTCTCTCTCAATTAGGACACCATCACTTGGATTTCAATATCTCCTCTTGAGAAATTTCAAACCTACAGTTGTTGGATGAATTTGGATAATTGGACCCATTTTGACATTTGGAAAAATTTCGCTATCTTTCTTGGAGCTTCTTGTTGGCATTTTACTAGATGGATATATTCTTCATTGTCTTGTAAGTGCTATTTGATGCTTTATTTTTTATGTAATGAATCTCTAATACATGGAATCTTGTCTTATGGTTTTTAATGTGCCCTAATTAATGAAATTTGGATAGAACGTTGAAGGTATTGGAAATTTTGCATGTATTATTTATAGATAATGAATGAATGAATGTTCCTAGAGGTTATATTGTACATTGCATCCTTGAAACTCCATTAATTGTTGTCATCGAAGTGTAAAATTCTAGAGTAGCCGTGTAGTAGCCTCCACTAGGGCTAGCGAAGCTGCCTTTAGGTCTCCTTGAAGATCAAAATTGCTAAATCAAGATAATCCTTGACTCCAGTTCTCCCAATTGATAGGCACTAACAAGGTTACTTGGAAGTGGGAGCGGAAGCAAGGAGCAGGAGCAGGGAGCGACATTTTCAAAAGCTCTCAGGTCGGGAGCGAATTTTTATATAATATATACTTTTATATATTTTGATGCATATATGTCAACAAAAGCATGTAGAATGATGAATTAGATATAAAAAGCATAAAAACATGGATTAAACCATATAACATCAATCATCTAGAAGTTATAATCTTCATCAACCACGTCCACAAGTTACAAGTTCTCATTTATATAGCATGTAATGGTGCACATAACCAAAATAGCATCGACTGTAATCCATCTCTGAACTGAAAATAAATCAACAAATAGGCTCTAGATGGACTTTAGCATCCAAAAAAATCATGCTACAACAAATAGCTACATATCATCAAAATCATTGCCTATCTTGGGATCTTTGTCATTAATATCACCCTCTAAGCAATCAACATAAGATAGAAAAAATGTAGCATGTCAAGTCAAGATTTTGTTTAAGTGATGGATACATTTTTAGTAGGGTCATGATAGAGGAGTTCAACAACCAATGTCACTAACATAAAGGTACATAGAGGGCTTGGTGCTCTTGATTAAATACGAGTCTCATACCCTAGTACATGACAAAATCCAATGGAAACATTGTGATCCCCCCAATCCTGAAATCCTGAAAAACTGATAAGTCTACTGGATTTTGAATGAGATCTAAAATTGTACTTTCTCCATATGAAATCCAATGAGGTTGGAACCACTCTCAAACATCCTCATCCATTTCATGGTAATGTTAAAAATTTAAGTAAAAGGATGAAAATGAAAGATAAAAGAGAATGTCACTTTTACTTTAAGAATTTAACATTAGCATGAATTGCATATCAATATTAGGGCCATAAGCATGATAATTAGGCTGCCCTACTAAAAAAATATTGTTTCTTTGAAAAAAATTGCGTTTGGAACATCTTTGTGACAAAAAAATTGTGAAAAAAACAAGGAGCGAATTTTTTTGCGGGATCGCAACTGGAGCAAATTTTGGGAGCACGCTCCCGTGTCGCTTCTGCTTGGAGCGCACTCTAGGAGCAATTTGAAGGTGGGGAGCTGCTCCCCCGCAACCATGGGCACTAGTCTTAATCCTTGGCAATCAAACTTAAATTGATAAATCATGTTTCTCTCACCTCCTTTTATCTCTTTTTCTCCATCCCCTTAAGAATAAGGAGGCCCCTCTAGGGCCTGGTGTGAATTTCAATAGGAGAGTGTGTTTCGAATTTTGTCCAAACAAGACTCATTCTTAGTGTCTCCTCTAGGCATCCACAAGTTTGAATGAATTCCGACTGTGGAATCTCAATATAATTGATGCCCTAGCCATCACACCAAGTGGGATGCCTAGAAGCTAATCCTTCAACTTGGGGATTCTTTTAAGGTTTATGCTTTAGTACTTGTTGAAGTATATCATTTGCAACCTTTTCTCTTACCTACCTGGACTTTGGAAGAACTCTTATCTTCTCAAATATCTGAACCCTAGGTCTTGTGCAGTCTTCCTTTCAAGGGGTTTTTCTTAGAATGTCTTCCTAGCTTCTCCCAAAGCTCACACTTACATTGAACCTTTCCATTGAATGAGCCACCTTGCCTCACTTCTAACCTATCCTAGATATATCAATCACAAGTGAGGGGTACCGAGAATCCTCGTGTCGGTGAAAATCTGAGAAGAGAAGGGGACATAGGCTGTGGTGGCAGTGGGTCTTTGTCCCAAGGTGTTGTTGTGCCCTCTAGCTTCAGCCTATTTACAAGGCCTGCTAGTTTGTGCAGCAACAGGCCTCTTGTCCCATTGGTTGCTTGTATTCATTGCTCGGAAGTCTTTTCTTGGCCTTGTCATTCTAGGTTGATCCTTTAGGCTTGATATTCATCAAGCCCTGTTGAAAAATATGCCAAGGAGATGTTTCCTAGTGCTTTCTTCCTAAGCCTCGGAAAACAAGTACCCACCTTTTGTTGTTTTTCCACGGTACTGGAATCTAGCTTAGGATCTTAGAATCTCTGACACTACCAATCCAAATATTACAACAAACTACTTTGCACAGTGAATATAAAACAACAGTAAATCAACACGTGCACAAATATAGACAACTTTTTACAATTTTCAACAACCCAACTTCATTATATTAACAAATGTAATATTATTGTCTAAGGCTCCCGTACCACAAATAATGGCCCTCATACATCCATTGATACAAGAATACAAACTAGGGCTTTGTTGTCAACAACTATGACAACCAAACTGCCCTAAACAAGATACACAAACTGTCTAGCTAATGTAGTGCATTCTCTCAGCTGCTTTTGGTCATACTTTGAACAGACCTACTTGTCCTTCTACTCCTAATCTACAACTCTGCCTCTATTAATGGTCTTGCTCCTTTAGGTCACTAAACACGACTCACAAATTTGCCCTCTAGCTGATTATTCGTCCATCAATGCATCAACACATAGGGTCTTCTATTGAGTTGTTCACAACTTCGTTTGTGAACAACTCTCAACTGCCCACTGCTACTCCTCGGCTCCTTTGGTGCTTCTTCCCTCTAATATCTTCTTGCGTTGCTCCAATGAAGACAAACTTTGGCCGGAGGGCTGCCACCTATCACTGCAAGACGTCCTACTCTTCAATGAACTTGGGCTAGTCAAACAACTAACTTTGACCTTCTCTTTTAGTCCTCCAAAGATCAGCCATTGAGCCTCCTATCAAATTGCCTCTCCTAGCAGTCCAAATGTCCTTCCCTGTAATGCACTTGGTGCTACCTTGAGCACCTACTTGTTTCCCTCCAACAACCTTAAGATGCCCAACAACTTTGTCCTACACTAGGACCTTCTATCCTCCAGCAAAAAAACAACTTGAAACCCATACAACATACCTTTTTCCTCAAGTCTAGTTTTGTGTGCTCTATTGTACAAGTTTCATTCTGGTTAGGGTTGATATCAGTCCATGTCAGCACATTTTCTTGCCCCAAAAACTCTTGCAACAGTTGCGGCCTATCTCAACTAGTATGTTGCTCCCTGTGCTGGTTTTTATGCCTTTTGTCCCTTTCAATCAGCTACTACAGACCTTGGCCAATCTACATCAAACTCATGGATCTACGGCCTACAAATAGAGATCTCTCCACTCCAAAAACTCACACAAATCAGCCTAGAACTTGTCTTCTAGCCTCGGCTTGCAACTCTGATCAACTCGGCCCTCAAACAGTCAAAAGAAGGCCCAAACCCTAGCTCCTTCTCTCCTTCGCTGAGGTCCTTCTGATTTGCAGCCACTTCAGATGGGTTTCCTTAGGTTTCGTTGCTCTTGGATGTGCTCTACTAGCCTCAACGTCACCTTGAATTTATATGCTCCTCTTGGGTTTCAACAAACTGTCATGAGGGCACACTTCTAAGCCCGCTGACTTCATCTTTGTGCCACAATCCCACTTGAAACATACAAAAATTTATTATCTCACTTTCTACATGTCATATCTTGGTGTTCTATGTGGGCCCTAACTCCTTTTAGGGTCCTCTACAATCTCCAAAGGTTACATTTCCAAAACTCCTAGTGGTTTCACACCCACAAGCTTGGGTGCTAAGCCCACACCTTCGGTTCTAAGCCCACAAGGCATTTTTGTGGTGCCCATTCCTCCAAAACCCTAAACCCTAGGGCTTGGAGTACCTCCCAAGCTACAAATCTCAACACCATTTTAGTGTGACTTTATGTGATTATTAAAGTCATGTGAATTTTTAGTCACTTTATGAGTTCTAAAAGTATGTTGTACTTTATAATATTAAAGTGACTTTACAAGGAAAAAAGGTACATGGTACAACAAGTTATTAAAGTGACTAGAGGGGGTCATTAATGAAGGGGGAGACATGAGAGGGTGTCAATGTGAGATTAGATCTCCGCCCTGGATAAAGAGAAGCTAAGATTTAATCTCAGCCCTTGATCTTAGGGATAAGTCTTTTCATCATTAGAGAGACTAAAAAGGAGAAAGAAAAAAAAAGGCAAAGAGGAGGCTCATTCTTCATTTGTAGCTTTTGGAGAAGACGGGAAGAGGAGAAGATAAGCAAGGAGAAAGCTAAGATAGTCATTTGCTGAAGGAGAGACCAAATTTGCAGCAAGGAGAAGGCAAGTATAGCCCAAATTTCTAGGCTGGGAGGAAGCACGAAGATCAAGGAGGTATAGGGAGGTGGCACGTAGACTGAGAGGGTTCAGGAATCATTTCTAGCACGAATTTTGAGGTTGCTACAGTGCATTAATTGTAGGATGGACAGGCTCAAATTTCGAGGAGAAATTTGCGGGTCTATGCCATGATTTTTAGGGCAAAATAAGTTTGTAAGGGCCTCAAAATTTGAGGAGAAATTTCAAGTCTGACATGCACTAATTTCAAGGAATTCTTCAGATAGAGGCACAATTTTCGAGGTAGAAAATTAGTTTGATAGGCATGAAATTTGAGGGCATTTATCGCTGGACTGTGGCACAATTTTCAAGGCAGAGAAGGCTCACTATGACACGAAAATCAAGGGCTTGGTGTTGAATGTGGCACAAAATTCAAGGCAGTCAGTCTGTCAGTGGCACGAACTTCAAGTGGGGAGATAAGTACCCTTGATGTGTATTTAATGCTGTAAAATTTTCTCTAAGATAAAAGCAAATAAAAACCCTCTTCCTACTAGTTTTCCCTTCAGGTTTTTTCCAAGGTCTGATTGACCAAAAATATAGTATCTAAATTTTTGTGCATGCTTGTGAAATTATCAGCTGAAAGCCTAAAAGTGAAAGTAAAAAGTCGTGGTAGCTTCTAGTGTTTTAATTGCAATTTATATTCAAGTTTAAACTCAACTATGTACATGGGGTTTGGGCATTAAACTTGATGGATAAAACAAATTGAAACTGGGAGGGGCCACAAGGACACAAAATTTCTACATGGTATCAAAGGACAAGTGAACCTACAACTGATAAAGTGCAACCAGCAAGCATAAACCAGCCTATATACCCAGAGATATGTGGTTGAGAGGGAGAGTGGTTACTCATTTTCAGTGTTCAAAAGTTGTGTTGGTTGAGAGGGTCAGATGGCTACTGGTTTGAGGGTGGAGGATAGGTTGAATAGGGCTGAAAATTTTGGTCCCTGAAAGGAAAGGATAATTTTGCTGCTTGAAGAGTTTGAGTTGTGGGATATTGCTGAGAGTGCAGTAGTACTACGTATTGATCCTATTCAATTGGTAGAATTCAACAAGCACAATGTGAAGGCTAAGACAATCCTTCTTGATGCAATTAAAAGCCACCTATATGGAAAATCGAATGGCGCTTAGGGTTTTGGAGCTCTGGCGATGGCGGGCTGCCCAGCGGCCTGGTTATGGGACTTAACCACACACACACACCCCAATGTCCATAGACCTATCCCTCCCACACTCTGGCCACCCTTCTCCGTTCTCGCCCACCCGACCCGTTTATGGCAAGCTGCACTGTTTACCTGTCTGACCCAACATATGTCATCTGAGGGTTTTCCACAGGGCGGTTATTATTAGCTGTCGGTTAGCATGGACGGGGATATCGTTGATATTCCAAGGACCCTTTTGCATTGGATCCCCACTGGTCGGTCTTTCCTCCGCATTTGCCGGCCTCCTCCACGGGCATTTCACTGGCCATTCCTACAACCCTAGCCAGTGCCCCTGGGGTTTACATGGTGTCGGACTACTCGGTTTTTACGCTTCTAGCTTTGCAGCCTCACTTATCGACTGGTTCGTCCACTTCTTCATTGTCATTCCCTGGCATATCTAGGCAGTATTTTACCCCTTGTCCCTGATTTACCCTCAATCTCTCTGGCTTCTCTGCGGTTTATTTCCTCCTGCCTTAACCCTCCTGCTCCCCCGGTTCCACTGCATCCCACATCATCTTATTTCCCGGGCACTTCTCACACCCTCCATCCTCAGACGTCGTCCGTTCTTCCGCCCCATTCGCATGAACCCTCTGATTCCATTCCCTCTTCTCTGATACCTAAACCTTCCACCTCCGGCTACTTTGCGGATTCATCCCCTCCCCACCCGGTTTGTCTGCGGCTCCCCATTTGGCCGCTGACTCGGTTCCTCCCCCCATCCCTCCGAGCCGACCCCCTCCTAGCCGACCAGGTCAACTGCCCAAGAGATTCAAAGGGGTGAAGGTTGGTACAAAGAAGATCTCACTCACCTTTGATGACGACATTCATATGGGGGATGTGATGGAGACCTCTGATCGTATCTTGGTGGGTCGGGTCAGAGATAGGGCTTACCCAGCTGCGCGACTAAGATAATGGGTCTTGGAGATTTGGGGATAGGTCCTCACTGATTTACCATCGGTTGTTACACTTTCTCGAGGATGGTTTGCTCTTCAATTCCATCGGCCTGATTTTATGCCTTGGCTCCTTACAAAGCATTGGCACATCGAGATGGCACCAGTACTGCTCAAACGATGGAGCCCTCTTTACAATCTCGAGAGAGAACACCTTGGAGCTGGGCTTATTTGGGTTCGCTTGCCTGGATTACCCCTACAGTTCTGGTCGGAAGACGTTTTCAAATGGATTGGGAACGCCCTTGGACGGTACATGGATTATGATAAATCATATATGCTATCTGGAAATATGTCTATGGGACGTATACTGGTTCATCTTGACAGCAAGGTCGGTCTGGAGGAAAATATGCAGTTGCATTGACGGGACACCTGCAGGGGTGCCTTACCACTGCCGGAGGTGTCATAAGATTGGACACTTATACAAAGACTATCCACTCCTCACATCCAGCTCTGCATCGGTTGCCCAATATGATCATGTTGCAGGTAATTCTGTTGCTGACCAACATGGTAAGGCACCCGCTCGGCACGAGGTGGATCTGGAGTTGCACTCACAAGCGGTTCGTGGCACTCGCATGGAGCATGTTCGCCCCCCATCCCCATGTATCACCAGATCTCGTGCGGCTATGGCTGCAGCTGCCTCTGTTGCGGGTACTTTCTCTTTTCCTCCATCTCTCCTTATTTATCATCTGTTTGTATTCCTTGTTCTGCGAATGGTGTTGTTGTACCTGTTATTTGTACCCCTTCTGTTCTTTGTACTTTGGCCTCATTTGCCCCCATTTTTTCCCCATCCCCCCTACCATTACTGGATTTCTGGATCCCCTCTCCCCTGTGGAGCCATCCTCTGATTCAAGTAGGGGTCACAATTACAACCTTCGATCTCTAACCCGCTTTACCCCGGGAGACGGTAGTGGCATTGGTATCACCCCCTCGGCCCCACATTCCAGAACCTCTCGGGGCAGACACTCTATCATGTCAAAAGCCATATTCCAAGCTGGATTGGATGTGGCACAAGGCCAGAAACAACCCATAGACAAGGTCCTTAGAGCATTGACCTCCCTTTCCACTAGTCTCCCATGAAGTGGATCTCCTTCAATTGTCGAGGTTTGGCTAGCCCAACAAAGAAACTAGCTTTCCAACGAATGTTGGAGTCGGAATTGGTGGACATTATTTTTCTACAGGAAACTCTTGTGGTCGGCACTTAGATTATTCTCGTTCTTGAGGCCATTTCCCCTGGCTGGCATTTTCTTGCACTGAATGCCCGTGGGCAGTCTGGTGGATTAGTATTGGGTCACAATCCCAGATCCATTAGATTACTAGATTCCTAGGGTGGGGAAGGATTCATTGGCGTTGATATTTACTCAGTAGATGTTGGAAGGGAGACGAGGCTTATAAATATATATGGGCCCTGTATCAACAAGGTGCCATTTTGGCAGCGGCTACTAAATTATGACTAAATGCAAGCCGAGAACATCATAATAGGGGGGACCTCAATTTCTCTCTTGGACATGCAAAATCTTGGAGAACAAATGCTCAATGTGACACATTATTGGATGAGATCTGATCTCTACTGGACGATCACCATCTGATTGACATCCCCCTGACCCAACTCCGACCCACTTGGCGAAATCAGAGTATCAGTGAAGCTGCACTTGCCAGGAGATTGGATCATTTTCTGGTTAAGAAAACCTTAATGGAACAATTACCTTTATATCATCAATGCGTGGGATTTGGGGGATTGTCGGATCACATGCCCATCTATCTTGAAATTGCAGGCAAAGATCGTAAACCCAACGCACCCTTTAAATTCTACCTGGCTTAAAGACGATAGTTATATCCAGATGGTCACAAAGCATTGGAAGACCTGTACTCCTCATCTGGGACAATCGACCGCTGCTGAATTTGCATATAAAATTCTAACCCTAAAACAAAAGTCTATTGATTGGGCAAAGGACAAGAGGATCAAGGATGAGCAGATCCTGAGGGACATGGAACTGGAGCTCGAACACTTGGAGGATGAGAAAAGTCGAGGGTTTGATAACCCTGAGGCATAAGAAAAACTCATCAAATTAGAGCTGGAGCAAAATAGGATATTGAAAGACTGAGAGGAAACATCGAGACTCCGTAGCAGGGCTATCTGGTTATTGGAGGGAGATGAAAATACTAAGTTTTACCATCATGTTGCTAATGGGCAACAGTCTAACAACACCATTTGGCACCTAGCGGATGATGATGGCACACAAGCTAAGACATTCCACCATTTGGCCAATCTTGGTATCTCCCATTTTGGTAGATTATTTCAAGCCCCCCCGGAGGCTAACCTAGCTGAGATCATCAGGGTTGCAAGACACTTCCCCAGATTTGTGGACCAAGATACAGGAGATGGATTACTCGCACCGGTAACCATGGGGAATTAGAGGCCACTATCAAGTGGGACAAGAGCCCAGGACCAGATGGCTGGTTGATTGAATTTTATATAGCATTTTTTGACATACTTGGGCATGAGCTTCTCCAGATCATTGAAGAGTGCCGCACCAGTGGGCAGATGTATGATGCATTTAACTCTACCTTTATTTCCCTTATTCCCAAGGCTGATGATCCAAAAACCTTAGATGATTACAAGCCTATTTCCCTCTGTAATTGTATCTACAAGATTATTGCTAATCGCCTCAAACCCATATTATCTGATCACATACCTTCGGAGCAATTTGCATTCCTTGACGATCGCCACATTCATGAAGTTGTGGGAACTACACAAGAGGCCCTCCACTCCATTAAATCCAAGAAACTCAAAAGGATGATCCTCAACATTGATTTGGCTAAAGCCTTTGACCGAACTCGCTGGCTCTATGTTCGAATGCTATTGACACATCTGGGCTTCCCTCTATCATTTATTCAGTGGATTATGTGTTGCATATCCAATGTTTCTTATAGTGTGTTGATCAATGGATTGGCATCCTCTTTCTTCCATGCTGAAAGGGGCCTTAGACAAGGATGCCCCCTCTGTCCTCTCTTCTTTCTATTGATCATGGAAGGTCTGAGCAGACTCATTACTGCAGATCGACGGCAGGGGAGACAGGCCAGTATCAAGATTACCCACAATTGCACCCTCACTCACCTGCTATTTGTGGATGATATTCTCATATTTCTGAATGGTACACTAGGGAACTCCACTGCATTTGCTGCTACACTACGAATATTTTGTTTCGCTACTGGAATGCAGTGCAACAATAAAAAATCTACTCTAACAGCCATGGGATGCACTCCTCATGAGATTGGCATGGAAATGTAGCTCTTCCCCTTCACCAATTTACAGTTTGAGGGCCTTAAATATCTGGGCTTTCGGTTAAAACCCACTAATTACCAAATTGCAAACTAGGTCTGGATGGTGGCCAAAATTGAAAGAAGACTAAATATTTGGCATCATATATGGTTGTCCAGGGCGGGGATACTGATACTCATAAAATTGGTCCTAGAGGTCACCCTGGTATATTGGATGTCTCTGGCTTGGATTCTGAAGGGAATCATTGATCCGAATTGGATCCATGAAGATTATCACAGTACCATAACTGTATCAAATCAGGACAAAAACTTCGAATTCAAGAGCACAAAGCGATCAAGAAGACTTCTAAACAGTGGCAGCGGGCAGCCAGCAAGGAACGACGAGGACCTCGGTCAAAGTGCGTTGACCAAGGCCCATGGAGACTACGCAGGAGGCCAAATTGGCACTTGGGAAGCCCGGATCGGGAAAAGGAGGCCATTTCTGATGCACGGTAATCGCGCATCACTGAGCAAAACCTCTCAAGAAGGAAAGGCCCCAAGCGCTAAGTCGCATGGAAGCCAGGAAAACCGTGGGAAAAGCGCTAAAGGCTAAAGGCGGGACCCGCACTCCAAAACCGGCAGTATATCGGGGGCACCCTTAGGCAGTAAGTGGATTTGGAGAAAAAAGAGCGATTCCATTCAGCGCCCAACGCATGGTAGGCGGATGAGAGAGAAAACCACCGCTCATTGCACGCTAACGGTCGAGCAAGTCAACCGAAGGAAATGCGCAAATGTTGTCGAATCTGGGGGCTCCAGATCTAACGGTGGAGATCGCGCCTGATGGAGGAACCGCATTTAACAGGGGATTAAGCCGCGACAGAGGGAAGCTTACGTCCGATTTGACCACCGAGTTGGCGGATGACTCATTCCACGGTGTAACCGAAAAACCGAACCGACGAAGAAGAGTTGGCGCAATTCGCAAGAGGACAAGTGGCCACTCCTTGTGAGTTGTTGATGATGACGCAGAGACAGGGAACCCCAAGCAAGCAACAGCAGGCGATCCGACGGGGGCAGAAGAGGAAGCGAGCAGTCATGAGATCGATTGGCTTTAAAGCCATGAACAGAGGCAGAGAACGAAAGGACGACGAAGGGAAGAAGATAATGAAGACAGAGGAAAGAAGAGACAGTGAAGCAAAAAACAGAAAGGCAGAGAGCCGAGCTGACCTGCAGCATAAGGCAGCATTGAGCAATCCCTGAGAGGATCTGTCGGGAACTAAGCACCACATTGGGCTCCTCCCATTAAAGACCAGAGAGGTCAAGACTTGGACAAGAAAAGAATCTATGCACTCTAGTGGCTTGGGGAATCCAAGAACCACCCTGCCAAGCAATTCTGTTTCAGGAGACTCAAACTGAGCTTTTCATTGTAATTCTCTACATTAAAGACACAATAAAAGAAGGCCACCACTGAAAGTTGGACCGGAGACATAGCCCTGGAGGATAGGGTGAACTCCTTATTAATTGTTGTGTTCTGTATTTGCTTACTGTGTTTTTCTTGTTGTTTTCCACCTTCCAGTGTCTGTGTATTTTGCAATCTGATTGATCTGTTGCCTAAAATAACATAGACACACACCAGCACATGATTCTCTAATACCTTCATTCAATAATTAATTAACTGGGGTCACTCAAGGGTGATTTTCAGATCAAGTGGTATCAGAGCTTTAGGTTGTTAAGGTTAGACAAGCTTGTGTTGGTTTAGCTGTGAATGCTCACTAGATCAAAACTCAAATTAGGAGGAGGAGAGTTGGTCGAAACTAATCCTGAAATTGGGAGAGTCTATCCTCGGAAGACAATGTCAGAGGAAGGTCTTATGGGTCCAGACCCTCAATTCATAGAAAGTTTCTTAGCCATAAAGTCCATGGTAGAAGAAATGTATAGGGACTTTAAAAAACACAAGGATGAAGATTCATAAGGCTCTAAACCAATGTTGCACGAAGCGGGAGCGAAGCGGAAGCGTTTTTTGGAAGCGGGGACGGCGAAGCGTCATTTTCCAAAAATCTAGGAAGCGAAGCGTTCGCGGAAGCGTCTGCTACATATATATATTTTTTTATATTTTTTTGCATTTATACTCAAAACAAACATCCCAAATACCAAATTAATTGTAGAAGACATGAAAACATGCATATTTTTGCATAAATCAAAATAGATATAACATCCATTGTACATTAATGATTAACTATTCGAGCATCAACCATTTAGAATCTAGATTCTTCTCCTCTTGTCTAGCCTTTGCCTCTACCTCGATTGTCTAGGGATATTAGTCAACATTTCCCAATTTTGATCAAACTACCTAATTCAAGACTTAAGTTATGATAGAAAAAGCTTAACATGCTTGGTCGATGATTTTGACTTGATTGATAGGTAATTTTTTGCTAAGGGCCTGACAAAGGAGTTCAACAATTAACACCACCAACACTAGTGTACATATAGGGCTTGGTGCTCTTGATTAAATGATAATCGCATACTTTCATACTTGATATAATCTAATGAAATGCCACAATCCCATTGATCCTGAATTCTTGAAAATTGTTAAGTCTGCTGAATTTTGAATAGAATATGAAATTCTATTTTCTCCATATGAAGTCCAATGAGG